>CABFOW010002941.1:31824-50344 GCA_902141385.1 Timema californicum
TAATTATTATTATTATTATTATTATTAGTGCCATGACTTACTACCCATACGGGTTATACGCACTTACGCTAATGTGTAATGGTAGGGTGATTTTGAGATGAAATGGAGGACCTACAGTTTAACGTGGGATCCGAACCACGGTGGAGGCCTGTCATTCCACACATTCACAAGTTGTTATTAATACACGTCTTGTCAGAGGTGGAGTAATGGTTTGGCTATCAGATAAATCTGTGTCGGGACCGAGGATTGAACCCCGGACCCCAGCACAGAAGTCCGACACCTTACCCTCAGACCGCCAGGTCACCCCGACAATAATTAGCGTACCCAGAATTGTGTTCGGTGAAGAGGAGGGGATGACATAAAATATCTGTGCAAGAAAACATGTTCAACTTTAAAATAAGGCTAAAATCAAAAATGATAGGAAGTGTACCTGTATTTGATTGGAAATGGAGTGGAGATCAATTGAAATCCACAGGGACATAAGGGAGAAAGTCCAATTTTAGCTCAAGTTGAGGTAGTACTTTAATCTGTTAGACAATCATGTGACCTTTTTAATGAGCTTTAAATTATAGTTAAAAGATGTGTCTGTCACATTTAAATTAATTTAAAAAAAAAGTATTTGTTGGGGTCCTTATAGGGTTTGAGATATAAAAGTTGTCTTGCTAAGAGTATGGAGTGTTTCTAACCTCGTTTAAACACTGTATTCCTCAATATAAAAAGAAACACCCTCAGTACCTCCGAGTTGGATTCGAACCCCAATATACCTGTCAGTGGCCGTCTAGTTTATTGCAAGAGTGATGACTTGGACCATTCGACCACTAAAGCGGGTAGTAATATAAAATGTTTGTGTTTGGGTTCATCCTAATCTCCAAATAAGGTTTAGCATTTATTGATAATTGCTACCGTTTTATAACTAACTAGCTGTGAAGGCCTGGTTGTACTATTGAAGATATTGATCTTGTGAAATATATTTTGTAATAAAATTTGAAATGTTTCCTCATTGAAAAATTTCAATAGAAAACCAATCGATACACTACTCAACAGCATACTCTGATAGAAATATTGAATATATTTTAAAGAGCGTTTTTAAGAGCGTTCATCATAGCAGACCCAGCTCAGCTCTCCAATCGCAACTGTGTTTGTGTGTGTATGTATGTGTGTGTATGTGTATGTGTATGTGTATGAGTGTGCGCGCGCGCGTGTGTGTGTGTGTGTGTGAGTAAAAGGAAAAAGAAAAGACCAAGATATACCGGAAATGTGTGCAGTGCATTCGTATTTGAATTATTTCTCGAAATTTCCCGTTGTGACGGTGGGGGGAGGAGGACAAACTACAGTAGTAGATATTTCTTATGTATTTGTTGCAACTGAAAATAAATGAGCTGATAATGGAATTAAAAAACAATGTAATAATAGGGTGAAAAATGAGTGCATATATTTTTACATTCAAAAAGCAAAAGTTACAATAGAAACTAACACATTTAATTTGTTTATTACGCTAATAATAATTATAGAAACTGTTTTATGTTTGGAATTGAAATAATTTTCTCGACGTCAAACATAGAAGAAAACCATCTCCACCCCTCGTAATATCGTTTAGTTAATGTCACAGTTTTTGACTGATCTTTTGTCTTACACTGCTGCCATATATAGCTCTCTCTTCCACTATTAAATTATGTTCGCGTACCCCCAAATGTCCTGGCACGTACCCATAGGGTTATGCGTACCCCACGTTAGGAACCGCTGTACTATTGGAACGGTTTTTGTGCTCGTCTCATTATATTGATATTGTTTTATCTAGTGTAAATTTATTTCTCAATGGGAGGGGGTTTAAACCTCATAATCCCGAACTTGCGTACGACCCTTGGACTTATGGTAACAAGCAATATATGATATATTTTTTTAAATACACATCTTGTGCTTTCACTGATTTCAAATACAAAATATAAGATCTCCATTAATTTTAAAGTTACTCCACACCAGTGGTCACGTGGTTTAAGGGGTAAGATCACAACATACGGTTAAGTAAAATAAAATATGGTAGAGGTGAACACACTCAAAAATTTCTAAAAATATCAAAATAAATTCTAAGTTTCATCTTATAATTTCCCTTGACTTTAGATATACTCGCACCACTGGTAACATAGGCAAAGATGTAAGACTCACAACATGTAAAAGTAAAAAAAAAACTATGAGAATGCACATTCTCAAGTTTCTCTATGAACATAGGCCTATATCAAGATTTCACTTTCTAGGATATTTTGTTTGTTTTTTAGCTATTCTCAACACTGATCAAGTGGTTTTAGGCATAAATCTAGTAATAAATGTAAAAGTAAGATACACGCCCTAAGGTTTCCATAAGTAGGCCTACGTAAGTAGATATATATGCCAAACATAAGATATATATTTTCTTGGCTTGTAGGTTCCTGAAATGATGGACCAAGTGGTATAACACAACGGAAATAGGCGATATATAATTATACTGTATATATTTTATTCAAGGGTATTACATTTTACTTATTTATATATATATATAAGTAAAACATTACATGCTTGAATAATATTCCTACAGGTTTCATTGATAAGTATTTAAACTTTATATTTCAGTTGATTTTTATTTTTAATCTACAAACACCAGCTGTCAAAAAGGTCTAAGACACAAAGCTAAATATAATTATGTGGCATCAGGGAATCAGGTTCACGATGGATGTAAAAGTAAAAGATAAATCTGCTTCAGAGGGGGTTCAAACTTCAGCTCGTTGTGTTGAGGGTGATTTTTACTAAATGATTATACTTCTCCAAATACGGGTACATTTCCTATAAATGTTTCTTTCCTCATCCCAACATCCCTAGCCTAGTCAAAGGTGCGTGAAGGCCAGTCGAGTAATAAGACACAATAGGTGGATATAAATACAAAGGTAATTATAGACCACCAAGTTTACCGATGTCAGTGGTGGAATTATCTTCTAAAACAAACGTGAACCGATTGCAGTAGCTAATAATATAGTCCCTGTCCTTCCGTCAAGGCAGTTCGTAGACTAACCTCCTACTACCCGCCTCAGTGGCGCAGTTAGCTAACGCTCAAGTTTTGTGTTGAGCTCGATTGCTGAGGACGGGGGTATCGAGGTTCGAATATCATTCTAGTGAAATTGGGGGTGGTTTTTCCTAAATGATTTTTCACTCTACCTACACGCAAATGCGGTTTCACCTTTAAATTCAACCTTATCAATTCCTTACCCATTAGTGTAATTAGTGCTTTAGCGTATAACTCGAACGGGTAGTAATACGCGGTGCTAAGTATAAGTTCAATCAGAAGAAATCAAAAAGTTAGGTAAAAAATAAATGATAAAAAAGTAATGATGACTGTATGTGATATACTTCTCCAAGGAAGTAATGATGAAATGATAGTAAACAAGGCTTTAAAAAATGAATTAATAGATGAGAAATTGACACAAATTATGTAAAATAGTTAACGTTGAAAAAAAGAGGCAAAAGAAAGATGAATGCTGAGACAAGCATGGTGAAATGAGGAGAAGAATATGAAAGATGGGCGAAGAAGACAGGAAGTGAGACGTAATGAATGAAGGTAAATTGAACATGATTAAAAATAAGGAGATTAAAAATTGACGTTGAGTAGAGAGAGTGGCAAACGGAGGTGGAAGGAATATTAACGTAGCAAAACAGACTAGGAATGGACGACAAGAAGAGAAAGAGACATGAATTAACTGTGATGGGAGATAATATTATAAAAGAAGAAAAGGTGAAAGACTTAGAAGAAACAAATGAAAAAAAAAGGGAAAAGTTATAGAATAAAAGGACATGCAATGATGAAGAAAAGATGAATCAAGATATATGAAATAAAAGTAACGATATTATTTAGTTTTGTATAGTGAAACAAATAAAGTGAAAGAAAAAGAATAATTAAACAGGAGCAGAGGATGATAGATATGAACAAATAATATGGAAAATAAAGATTATGATAGACGAGAGTAAATTTTCTTTAAAGTGAAAAGAAAGTGAAAATATAAACGGGAACTAAAAGGGAAGGCTATGAAATTAAAGGAATTAATTATTGACTAGAAGAAGGTTAAATGAGGATAAATTTAAAAGAGGATGAAGGTTATGTTACTAGAAGGGAAAAGGATAGAACCATTCGGAAGGACAAGGAGAGGGATGATGATCGAGTAGATAGTTAAGTGAAGATAATGTTATAAGAAGATAAATGATAAAATGAAACGAAAGAAGATACATTTATGGGATCTTGATGAAACAGAAGGGGGGAAAGTATGCCCAAATATCAGTGAAAGTGAGGATGAAGGATGTACGTATACAAGGGAAAATGAAGGAAACGTTAGGAAAAAGAAGGGGATGAATTATGGACGAGTAGAAAGAAAGTGAAGATGATGTTAAAAATGGTGTATTACTGAACGAAGAGGAAGGTGAAATGAAAGTAGGAAGATTGGTACCCAGCGGAAGTGTTATTATGCGTCCATCCAATTTACTCCCCTGCTCACAGCCCTCATGAATATTCTGCACCAGACAATCTAGTCGACCACTACGGGGAGTTATTCACACCATTGCCACAGGTTACCAAACAAGCAGGTATGACAACATGCATACTCATCAAACATTCACAATATGGCAATAGAGAGCGTTTTGGAAATTTCAAAATATTAAAAATGGATCTGATGATTTGGTTCAAAATGTGAATCTATGAAGTTTTTTTTATATGATATATAATTACATATATGTGTAATTTTTAATTTAATTTTTATTTTAGGTAGTTTACTGAGATCGATTTTAATAAGAATTTTGATTGATTCACTCTGAAACAAAACGTACAATGAATCATATATATTTGTAGTTATCAAACTAATTCATATTTTAATCCTTTACAGTACAATTACCTTTAAATCAATCAAGTAATTCACCAAAACTCCACTAAAACAGAATAAATTACTTTTTGTTTAAACGACAAAATTAATAAAAAAACATATACTATTACCCGTTTAAATGACATGTTATAAATTTCATGCTCCACTTTGTAGATTATTTCTCTAAGGGGTCTTTCAAGTATACCTATTTTGTAACAACTTCTCACTTTAAGAATGACAGGTTAGGTATGCATTTGAAATTTTTCAGAAATATATCTATTGATTTTGCTCAAAATTAGTATACTTTGTGGATTATTGTATATGATAAATAATAATGTAACTTGATGAATCTTAAATAAATTAACTTTACTTATCTAACTTATAGAATATTTTAGAAAATTTGGAATTTTTCGAAGATGGCCTTGACAATTTAGTTCAAATTAGGTGTTTGCTAATTTTTTATATGATAGAAATATTCTATATTTCTTTATTTTAATAAAAATTATTTGAGGGTAATTTACTAAAGATATACTCAAATGTTAGATATTTTTCTTTAAATGGTTGTAACAATATTCTTTGCACTTTTCATATAAAGAGGGTTTATTATAATTAACAAAATGATATGATAGAATTTCTGAGAAAGACTTACTTAGAGGTAGTTTACTGTAAACTTATTTTTGGAATTTTTTTTTAAACCTTAATAGATTTTATGAGAATGTTTCTACTGTAGTTAAGTACCATTTATTTATATACAAATTTTCTTTAACTTGACGTATTTGATTGATAATTTAGTAATTAATAGTAGTGTAATGTGACCACAATAAAGAACATGAATTATTTAACTACTAACTATATTTTGTTTTGTAGGTTTCAAATTCGCATTTAAAAAATGACCTTCACCCCCATAGATATTATTATAATTATATAGGTTTTCTAAAAACCAAACTCTACTTCCCATTTCGTGTGGACAATATAATATCTCATACTTTGATATCATTTGAGCTTATTAAATTTATTACCTTCTCGTTCAATAAAATCAGTTGTATTTTAACAATTTACCATGCATTAATAAATCTAAGCTAGAATATGAACGTGTTGTTTGGATCCCATTACCTTAACTGACTCTCTTAGGTTTTAAAATGTTCAAGGTAAATGTGTGACTACTTGATATAATTTTTTTTTTCTTAGCCGGATTTATTATGCATTTATATAATTCGAAACCTTTTAGGGCTATAAACATTCCCGGTCAATTTACCTTTGTTCATATAGGTATTAATGTCCCTTCTCGGGCCTGTCGAAAGCCAAAATTGTTTTTTCTCAATAGCTTTCACAAGGTCAGCCCTATTGACCGCTGTAATGTACAGTGTAATATTGCGCGTCTGGGCTACACCATCCGTAGTCAAGTTTGTGGAATGTTTAGCCAATACGAATGAACCATTGCCCAAGGGACGCCCGAGTGTACTAATCGTACATCAATCATTTCCTTGAAAGCTCTTTCCATGTCCCTATGAGATGATGTTAATAGTGAGTATGAGGGTGTGGAAACAGTGGAAAAACTTAAATCCAACTTAAACCAAACTAACCAAACCCTGATTACCGCTGATGTAGTTATCCTTACATGAAAAATACCCGAGGTACAATCCGGGAATAAATCCCGGTAGTCTTGTAGCCTTGTGCACTCACGGGGCTGGTTATTAGCCGTAGTGGAAATGGTTTACGAGAATTTGTCGGACCCGACATTAACCACAAAATAAGAGCCAAATTCAGAGAGATATTCCAGGAACTCCCTTGTCATTAATTTACTCAGTACATATTCTACCTCTAATATTTAAATTTGCATTATTCTGCTCACTGTTTTATTAATAATGATTTCAACGCTCACTGATTTTCCCTAATACTATTTATTAATGTAGTTTATTATAATAACTTATTTTAGTAATTATTTATTTGTATGCATCATTACTTAGCTGATGTAATCATGCTTACAACATGTCAGGTATTAGTGTGCTTTTAAGTGCTGGTCTTGTAAAGGTCTTGTGACTGCCGACCAGCACTATAGTAAGGGAAATTGAAACTATTATTTTTATTATTATTTGTAATATCACCAAGAAGAAAAAAAAAAAGTTAATGACTTTAAACATTTGTGACAAAAACAGAAATAATATTTTTCAAAAAGGGTGTTCGTACGTTATCCTGATGTGTTCTAAGCTTTTAATGAAATGTATATGTATGCATCCCTTTTCGTACGACTAGGTCTAAAATTTGTAATTGGATATTTTTTTTTAAGTACGCCGGTGGCGATCGAAACGATATGGACCAGTTTATAACATTGATATTCCACTCGGCAACATGTGATTTGAACGGTGCAGATACATAACTACCCAAGTCACTGTATATATAAAATAAAAGAATTTGTAAATTTAAATTCAAAGTCAACCCGTTTCGGTGGTTGAATGGTCTAAGGACTTTAAGGATCCACTCCCGCAATAGACTAGACTTCCGATGAAGTGAAGATTGGGGTTTGAATCCCGGTTGGTTGTATTAGAGGTGGAGTTTCCTAAACGGTTTTTCATTCAACTTCCTCGCTAATTCAGGTACACTTTCTCTAAAATCAACCTTCTCCATAAATAATACATTAACTTTAATTAGTACATATTCGTATAGCCCGAATGGATGGTAAGATCCGTTACTAAAAAAAATTGATAAATTCAAAGTTCTAGTTTTTTTAGTATGTTTTACTTTTATTACTAATTTTAAATAATAATAATTAATTAAGTTCATTTATTATTATTATTATTATTATTTTATTTTCATTTGATGTGTTTAACGTTCAATTTATGAATCTAATGACTAACTTAGATCTAAAACAGACACAACATCCAATTTCTCGGCTGTTAATTCATCACTAAGAAAAGGGAAATCCCCAATTTCACAAATGATACATTTTTCGACCATGCCAGGAATCGAATCCGGGACTCTCAGCTCAGTAGACAAACACGCTACTGACTGAGCTAAGATACCGGACTTTTTTTTAACCATTACTTATTTACTTCCCGCTTCGGTGGCCATGAGGTCTAAGGCGTCATTCTCGCAATAGACTGAAGTGCCGATGACGTGGAAATCAGAGACCTGTAAGAGGTCTGCTATGGAGAAGAGAAGTGACCTTGAAGTGTAAGGAAATGTTTTACTGCTTTGTTCCCATTGTCACATAAGCAGCAGAAATATTGATATTGAATGTGAAATAAACTAGGAAAGTGGAGGCCGTGGGAATGAAGTTTGTAGGTAGTTGTGATGAAAAGAAACAAGATAAGGAATGACGTTACTCGAGAAAGAATGGGTGTACAGGTAGTACATGAGATATTAGAGGAAGCAAGACTCAGATGGTATGAACATGTAATGAGGATGGAAACGGATCGGATACCAAAGAGATTGATGGAGATTAAGTACGTACGAAAAAGACTGCAAGAGAAGCCAAGAAAGATATGGGAGTAGCAGATAACAGAAAGTGTACAGTGAGTGGAGAAGAAAGGGAACAATTAAAGGGGGAATAATAGTGGAAGAATAGAGGAAGATAGAGGACTCTTACTGAACTGACCCGGTCACAGGCCGGAAACAGTTGATGATGATTTTTGGGGGTCACTTGAATGCATGAATAGTAAAACTTGATAGGATAGTTTCATCCCAACAAAATGGTGGGTTTTCTTTTTCCACGTTGTGATATATTGCTTACTTTACTATAAATTAATCATACTATTTTTATTCTATTTGACTAGGAAGTTTAAATAAAGGCCGTTTAAATTATTATATCCGAGATTCTGAAGTCGGCCAATCTTCTAGACATATTTATAGTCTAGTCTCGTGTGTCAACCGATCTGCCGACATACGAATAACAAGAAGTTCACATCGAATAGGGGATTCGCTGGAGTCTGGATATCTGATCTCTATTTGGCTTTTAAGTGGATAATAGTCAATTACAGCTCCGAAACTTATTACAAATACAAAATAAAAAGTTTCACATTTACATCGCTGGGCACGCTGTCTAAATGTCAAGACTCATCTAGTCTGGTCTGCCTATGGTGAGAGATTGAGGCTCGAATCCCTAATGGGTGTATTGAGGTTAGCTTTTCATGATTAGTCGTCCAATCTCCCTACACGTAAAGGGAGGTACACTTCCTCTAGATTCTACCTTCTTCGTTACTACTACTACTACTACTACTACTACTACTACTACTACTACTACAACTACCCCACTGGTGTAGTTAAAATTTTGGATATCCCTTATGGGTAGTCCGATTTTCTTTGCATCTCATCTTACTACTACCCGCTAGGCTTACACATCTCTGCAATAGTTAGGTTGAATTTAGAGTAAATGTACCCACATTTGTGTGTAGATAACAGTAGAAAACAATTTATGGACAAACCACCCTCAGTACACAAAACAGGATTCAAACTCCGATCTACCCGTCATCGGCAGCCAACTCTATCGTGACAAAGACGCCTTAGACAATGCAGCCACCAAAGCGGGTAGTTAGGAATGTTGTAATAGTCAGTTCTCGCACTAAGTCATGTGATGAAGTCAACAAAAGAAGGTGTCACAATACATTTCGAAACGAGTGTACCTATTTTTCCCCAACCAATCGATCACTGCTACGTCATGTCCGGTAATGACGAGCAAGTATTTTCACCAGCATCACAAGTAATTAAGTTCAGCTCTTCTCTGTTGTGTTATTTTCATTAGCTCTTGAAGCGATCGGTCGGGCTAAGTTCAGTTTTTTAAGGGGTAAAGGGTTATAAAAAAAAAGCCGGTTAAACTAATCCGATTAAACTTTTTTCTGTCTCTTTATTTTTATGTAGAGTATAATCTGTTTATATAAAAACATAGCTAAAATTGGAGTCTATAAATGGATATTAAGTTTTGACTATGTCTAACGCGTCAGCTAAGTTTCAATAGTTTCTTGAATAATGTTTTTACCCTATGAAAACGCGATGAACAAACATTATAAATAAAATATATTTTAGTGATCAAATACGTGTATGGTTTTTAAGTTATTATTAAGTTCTGAAGTAGTGGGCTTAAGTTTTGTGCTGTCTCAAGCTAATCAGAGCTGAGTGCAGTATTGGCATGCGTGGAAAAAACTTATTATACATGTTAGTACTATAAGGGAACCAAACAACGTACTTGTATACTATGTAGTAACAAAATGGCTGGTACCGCTTTGATCCGGCCACCATTTTGTTTTTTTCTCACCTTTCTACTTAGAGAGTACGATTACTATTTAAGGAGTATTTATTCATCAAACATGAAGGTCTAGATTTTATTTGGACAGAGGATACACTGTATGTAAATATGTGTTTGTTTGCCCCAATGTATGACGTCATGGTTATTTTGGAAAAAATAAACTAAAAAATCATAACTGTAGCAGGCTAGTTCTTATTTTATTTTTTTATTTAAATGTTCGCCACTCCTATTTACTTTATAGTTTTGATGAAATCCTTCAACGAGTTTCCTTTGTATGAAATATTTGTATTCAATCATGAAATCCATAACGACGCCTGTGATTTATTGGACGGTAAACTGTTTCAGATGTTTACCACGAGAGATCACGTCGTGTGGCAACCATAGCATTCGGTCAACCTTTGTCCAAATGAAATTTTAATGAACCAAAGGGTCCGTTATAGGAGAAAGGGTTCATATTACGTCAAAACTAATAAAATGGAATTGACGTTTTCAGCTCTAACCTAAATTGACTCGTTTTACGAGAGTGAGTGCCAATCAAATCTGATGATGAATTCCCTTCGCACGCTGCGTAATTACTTTCTATCATGTGCTCCCCGTCAGACTACCCATCCGGGATTTCTCAATATTTTATAAAATGTGGTAAGAGCTAAGAAAGTGTATTTTATAAAATGTACCCGCATTTGAATGGAGATAGAGCAGGAGACACTCTAGAGGAGGGAAAGGGGGGGGGCACACTTCGATACACTCTACCAGGTTTTGAATCCCAACCTTCCCATCATCGTAAAATAATACGAGACGATATTTACTTCTTTGTCTGCATGCCCCTCGATGTATATTAAATCCGTAGATAAAAGGTTTTCTTCGAAATTCAGTTGATTTTGATTTCTACCTTGCTGCCAATTTAAATTGTCATTTTGTAAACTATAGAATTTTTAATTTGAAACCTAAAATATTTATAATAAATTATTATTTTTCTTTAAAAACACTGTATTAAGTGTGCGTTATTTATCTCCGCGTCTTACTGCCTGTTTAGGCTATACGCAAATGATATTTAATCTTATGAGATAGGGATGAGGAAGGAAGCATTTTATAGGCATTCCCATGGAGGTAGAATGCGAAACCATTTAAGGAAAACCACCCTGAATATACCCGACGGCCCACCTCTTGGTCTAGTGGTCAGCATTCCTGCATATTAATCTATAATTCCCGGGATCGATTCCCAGCGGTACCTACCATAGGTATTTTTTCCCAAAGAAGTATTGTTCTTATGATTGCCATGTTCTTTATGTTAAGGCTTAAGTTGGGAGTGTAGGAGCCACGAAAAAAAGAAAGTGTTTTTTTTTCGCAGTTTTGATAGAAAAACTTTTTTTGAACAAAATAAATAAAATATTGATCTGGTACAGACAAAGAATTTAATTTTATTCAAATGGTGAACTTAAAATCTCTTGAATATTTTCCAAAGGTGTCCTGAAATTTAATGATAATTTTTTCTCCTCATTTAAAAAAAATTTGTCATTTAATGTTGCTATTCTCATGACAGATATTCAACAAATGTTGATATCACCATGTGATGGAAATTAAACTCTTAAGTTTTTATTAGAGCAATATTTGATTTATTTTGGCAAAAAAAAAGTTTTGTCGTAAAAAACTGCAAACATACTGGCCTTTTCTCACGTCCCCCTCCATCCCGTTAGGTTTAAGACTTCTACTGTCACCATATAATCACAATCATTATCATACTATCATCTCATCGGGTCCAAGTAACAACACATAGAGGGTGGTCCAACCTTAGAAGATGGTTGGTTACAAACCCTTCACTGTCAGAAGACAACAAGGAACGTTTAACTGACAAGCACCCGTCTCGGTGGCGTAGTTGACTGACAAGCCCAGTTGGCATAAGATTAGAGAAAATGTCACTCAACCGTGATTCGAACACTAATGTCCTCCTCATTAGCAGACATGTCAAGCTCATTGCTACTAGTCAAATAATTTAAAGGGGTCCTTTGTGTGTGTGTGTGTGTGTGTGTGCGCGCGCGCGCGCGTGTGTGTAGCCATGACGTGATACGTTACTAAATATTTAATTATAAGTTTGTAGTTCGCTGCGTTTTAAATAAATAACTAGACACGTAGATTTCTCGTAATTCTACAAATTTGTAAATGTTACGCTAATCAGGTTGAGCTGGGGTTTTAAAATTTAAAGCATATTACTATTTTGATGAGGGTTTTTTAATTTAACCAGAAATAGATAAATGTGTAGGCCTTGAAAAGCTCTGTATTTATTTCTAGAGATATTTTGATCTAGATTTACGTGATTAAAGCTCTTTTGTAATATAATGCCTTGCCAAAAAGTCGTGTAGCGAGATCATAACCTATCTATTACCGACCCACATAACACATCAATATTAGCAACACCATGGGAGGATTATTATATTCAAGAGGTAGGGATGGAAAAGACAGTTTGATAGAAATGCACCAGTATTAACGTGTAGAGAAGATGGGGAAACCACAGTGATCATATTCTTTATTATAGTTTTAATTAGGAAGGATACCCAGCACACTTACCTGAGTATTGCTAAAGTATAGGTGACCTGGTGGTTTAGGGGTAAGGTGTCAGACTTCTGAGCTGGCAGCCGGGGTTCAATCCTCGGTCCCGGCATAGATTTATCTGATTACCAAACCCTTCCTTCACCTCTGACAAGACATCTTGTGAATGTGGGGAATGCCAGGCCCTCCTCCGTGGTTCGGATCCCACGTTAAGCTGTAGGTCCTCCATTTCTTCTCACAATCACCCTACCATTACACATTTGCGTAAGTGCGTATAACCCGAACGGGTAGTAAGACGCGGTGATAATAATAATAATAATAATAAAGTATAAATTGTTTATATAAAACAGTAATAAACACAAAAATAAATCTTTATAGACCTTTCCCTAACACAGGTAGCTTCTTCAGGTTAAAAGAATAGACTGCTGCTCTTGGACTGAAAACTGTGTTTTCTTGTTTATTTATGTGTTTCTTACTTACCCTATGAAATAAGGGACTAAAAAGTTAATCGCCATACTTACAAAAGTAGGCCACTTACCTCTATATCGAGATAATTATGTCCAGTCCACCACATTACACCCTATCCCTATCTTGAACTAGTTTTATCCAACCCACCACAAAACACCATATATCTATCTTGATCTATATCCAGTTCACCTCATTTAATCCATCTCTATCTTGAGCTAGTTCTATCCAGTCCACCTCATTACACCCTCTCCCTATCTTGATCTATATCCAGTTCACCTCATTTAATCCATCTCTATCTTGAGCTAGTTCTATCCAGTCCACCTCATTACACCCTCTCCCTATCTTGAACTAGTTTTATCCAACCCACCACAAAACACCATATATCTATCTTGATCTATATCCAGTGCACCTCATTTAATCCATCTCTATCTTGAACTAGTTCTATCCAGTTCATCACATTACACCCTATTCCTGTCTTGAGCTAGTTCTATCTAGTTCACCCCATTACACTCTATCCCTATTTTGAGATAGTTCTATACAGTCCATCACATTACACCCTATTCCTATTTTGAGCTAGTTCTATCCAGTCCACCACACTACACCCTATCTCTAACGCGGTTTTAGTTTCCCTCATTCACGCTGCATGTCCTGCCCACAGTAGCTTGAGATATTTGACTATCCCAACAATGTCTGGTGATTATTACGGTGTATACAATTCATCTTTATGTAACCTCTTTCACTCTCTTATCTTCACCCCTTTTTGTCTAAGCACTTGGGTTACAAACATGATAAATTTATCTTGTCGTGTAAGGTAAGATACTATGTTTCTCAACCATAGATGTGTACCTGGCTGAGATTCGAACCTGTATCTTCCCATCACTAGTTATCCAGTTTACTGCAATTACAACCTTAGACCATATGACCACCGATGCGGGTTCTTAAGTTGTGAAACGAATCGAGATCTAGATGTATTTCTTTCATTTTGATTAGTTAACTACAAAGGTAAAATTAGTTTAAGTTCACTGCGATATTTTGGGGTCACGCGTGTGTGTGGGAAACTTATAGTTTGTTTTCTCCTCATTTTAAATAATCAGTAATTGAAGGACTTGGTGCAAGAACCAGCAAAGGGCCAATCACTAAATTTTTCAAGCAAAGGTATTTTGCACAGAAGAATCAAATCAATTTCCCAATACTACGAGTACTCAAATATTGAAAATAATAAATTTATTAATCATTTTTAAGAGCCCAAATAAAATTTTAATTCAAAACAAACAAATAGCTTGCTAATCCACCAATAACTTTTTTTAATCTTTAATTACATATTACTATTTTTTAGGGATAGTAATACACCACATATTACTTATAAACAATATTTTTTAATTTCTCACATAAAGATAACTTTAAGGGTTTATTAGGGTAAACACATCAACTTAAAAATAACAATAATAATAATACTTAGCACCACGTCTTACTACCCGTTCGGGTTATACGCTTTAAGTACTAATTACTCTAATGGATTAAGAATTGGGAAAGTTTAATTAGAGGAAATGAATCCGAATTTGAGTGGAGGGAGAGTGGAAAACCATTTAGGTAAAACCACCCCCAGTTCACCCGACCGAGATTCGAACCTCGATCTCCCAGTCCTCAGCAGTCGAGCCAAACACGACAAGCGCGTTAGCTAACTACGCCACCGAGGCGGGTTTAAAAATAACAGTTAGCTAAAATGGGATATTTGACAATACATGTTAAAGAATTAGCATGAAGCATGCTGTTATCTCTGAATCAATCATCGTTTTCTTCCGCCAAAATTATATTTTGATAATAGAATTTAGTAGGAGAGGGGGTAAGGGATAGAAAGAATCTTGGAAACAAATAAAAATGGTTCTTGCTCCAAATACGAGTACCTTATTACTTTAGCCAGTAAAAGGTTTTTCTCAAATACGTTTTATCATGTTTGGAGGTACAGTACATGACATTAATTTTGCAACAAATAACTTACTAATATTTTCTCCTTATAGAAATGTGCTTAAAACGAATATCCATCAAATATGGTATCCGACTCCATGGTGTAGTGAACAGTGCACCTGGCTACAGACCCTAAGGGGCACATATTCGATTCCAGGATGGTACCTTGGGTATCTTTCTCTTAAGAGGAATTATCATCCCAACGGTCACCAGGAGGTTGGTAAAATAAGATTAAGTTAGGTTTAAGACTCACACTGGCCCACAGCTTAATTTTCACTATCATCACATCATCTCAGTGCGGGTACGTGTAGACAGCCTCCTATGGCAGGGGTTCTCAAACTGTGCCTCTTGACGCACTGGTGCATCGCTGGTCTTGGTTCGAGTCTTTGTTGCTACAGAGAAAAACTTAATCAGTTAAATGCAACATGCAGATGTTCAAAACGTGTACTAATACATATTTTAAAGAATGGAATAAATCATACAAGAAAACACATGTTTCTTTTTCTTGAGAAAGCGCTCCCTCCATATGAGTTCCGGATTCTAATGCTCCTTGAAAACTTAGCGTGACGTCGTACTCAACTTTCTCCCGTACAGTATGAAAATAGACTGAGCCAAGGTCAAACGAAAACGTTTTATTTCTAGGAAAATGCCACCGAATCGAATTTGGTCAATTTTGGTTAAATATTGGGTAGAGGGGCGTCACGCGAAAAATATGACATGTGAAAGGTGGTGTGGTCTCAAAAGGTTTGTAGGCCCCTATCCTATGGTGTATCTTGGGCAACGTTATGTGCCCTCAGAGCAGCTAATAGTCTACACATATGGCAAACAAACTAGATGTGATTTCCCTCCCGGACATATATACCATACGATAAAAAAAAATGGCGTCCATACGATTCCTGCACTATAAAACCTTCATTTTATCAAATTAATATTTTACTGTCTATCTTACAATCTACCCGGAACCTTGTCCAAAGTACTAAACTAATTCCTTATAAGTTCCCCAAGACTCTCAGACTATAGCGATGGTTCTTTATGTCAATTTTGCATGGTTCAAATCCCTATCTAGTCACGATTCTCAAAGATATAAACCCGCTTTGGAGGTTTGTTTAATGGTCTAAGTTTGGGAATCACGTTATAATCCTTGTCGTGTGTACTGAGGGTGGTTTTACTTAAACTGTTTCCAAGTTTACCTCAATGCAAATGAGGGTTTATTTCCCCTATATTTTGCATTCATCCATCCTACTCCATAAACGTAATCAGTATATACATAATTACGTTTAGATATTTATAACGTAATTAATATATTTATAATACACACTAATTAGATTTTTATATACTATATTCTAATTATGGAATTAGTATATATTAGTATATATATGTTTATATATGTATGTGTGGTGTTCTAACATCGCCCGGGTGCACTAAGAAGAGGGGCTTAAGATGTTATTTTACAACCCTCCCTCCACGCTAATGCTCGTATTTTTTTTCCTAACCATCATAATCATTACTCTCTCTCAAAACTTCGTACTAATAGAAATAATGAAGGATACAGGTGAAAAATTTGTAGAGTCTAATTTTAACTCAAATTGAACTAGTGCTTCCATCTGTTAGACAATCATTAGACCTTCTCAATACACTTAAGGTAGGATGGAAGGGGTCACGTGAAAAAGTAGTTGTTTATACATTTTTTATGGCAAAACATTTTATTGGCCAAAATTAATAAAATATTGCTCCAGTAGAAACGCAGAGTTTAATTTTCTTCACATGGTGATATCAACCGTTGTTAAATATCCGTCATAAGTATAGCAGCATTAGATGAGAAACTTCTTAGATGAAGATAAAAAGTTGTCATTGAATTCCAGGACACCTTTTACAGATATTCAAGAACTGTTGATATCACCATGTGAAGAAAATTAGACTACATGTTTCTTCTGGATAAATATACTATATATTTTAGCTAAAAAATGTTTTACCATAAAAACTACAAAAACACTGGCCTTTTCTTGTTTCCCCTCCCATCCCCTCTTAAGATTATGGCTATCTGTCATATTTAAATTAATTTAAGACAAGAGTATTTTCTGGAGTATTTATGGGGGTTGAGATATAAAAGTTGTCGTTGAAAATGTGTGTGTTGGGAATTTGCCCCTTTTTTCCGCTGTAACCTTCATATATTAGTTAATGCATAAATTATATTGATTTGACCTACTACCGTTATTTGCCTTTCTTAGCCCTAGAATTGAGTGTATAGTATGGAAAGAGCCGTCATAAACTATGTTAGTTTGTAAGTTGGCTGGTGAAATATCTGTGTTTTTTTAAATCTTCATTGCAGCCAGTTAAATATATACATCACTGCGAGATACAAACCAATCAATAAATACCTTACCACTTAACTATACTATTAGGCCTGCTCTCTGTAGGCAATAAATTGATTTAAATGCTAATTGGAGGAGTGTTTTTTTGTTAGCAACGTGTCTTACTACCCATTCGGGTTATACGCCTATATACTAATTACGCAAATGCGTTAAGGATTAGGAAGGTTGAATTTAGAAGGAATGCACACATATTTTCTTGGAAAAAAGGGGGGGGCAATTTAGGGAAAAACACCCTCAGTGCACCCAACAAGGATCGAACCTGGCTGGATCTTCCCATGCTTGGCAGTCTAGTCTTGCGAGAATAGCACCTTGGGCCATGTGACCACCAAAGTGGGCTGAAAGGGTTTACAGGGAGGGTGCGAGGGGGGAAGGAGTAAGGTCGTAATTTGAAATTGTTGGGTATTTAGTTTGGCTTCTTTGTTAAAGTTCGGTTAGTGAATGTGGGCGAGCCTTTCAACTCCAAGACAAGAGGAACTACAGATTAAAACGGTCGACTTACCCCGCTTCGGTGGGCACACGGTCTCAGGCGTAACTTTCAAAATATACTGGACCGCCAATGACGAGGAGATTAAGGTTCGAATACCGGTTGGGTGCACCAAGGATGTTCTTTCCTTAGTGGTTTTCTACTCTACCTCCACTCAAATGTTGGTACACTTCCTCTAAAACTCAAAAGTTTTTCATCCCTAACACTTGAGCGTAATTTTATTAATACATGCGTATAATCCAAACGGGTAGTAAGGAGCGGCTCTTTATTTGTTTACGGTCAGTTCGATATCGACCGTTCCACCGAGAAAAATCGTCACCATCAGCCTTTTACCTATATTTTAGAAAAATATACGAGTGTTGTTTCGGCATCTGTGTCCGTGTTGTTGTAGCATTAGGCTAAAATCCTAGAAGAATCGACTAAGAAAAATGTATACAACTTACCCCTTTTCACCGGCCCTACGTCTAGAACTACGAGTCGGGAAGAAAACTTAAACATTACCGAGCATAAGCACGCCGCGAGTAAAACTAGCCGCTGTTCTTGAGTTTCAATCGGCGACCACCAGAGCGCGCCACAC
>CABFOW010002941.1:50512-65373 GCA_902141385.1 Timema californicum
CCCCCCCCCCCCATTTTGATCCATATGTGTACCCCCACCTTTTATCCCGTTCTCCAATGTTCTCTGGGGGTCTGTGTATATATGTCCGGCGAGGCTATGTATGACCACTCTTGGATTTAGCTTGGACGAAGGTATTGGAAGCTACAGCTTCGGGATTGTTAAAATGTAAAATCTAAATTCTTTTTTGACTTAATGTTTTTTTCTGGTTATTATTTTTTTTTTCCTTTTAACTTTTCAAAATTCTCTTTGTGCTTCATAATATTAACTTTGTAACGAGGGACTTATGATATATGTAGGTTTTGATCAGTGTTAAACTTTGGGTCAATGAATTTTGTATGGATCTCGATACTTTATGGAAAACGATAGTTAATTCATTTATGTGGATATCGATACTTTATTTTTTGAGACTATCGATTATTTTGTAGAAATATCTATCGACCTAATTATGAGACTGAAGAGATAGTATTATGATGGTTATCATTGGTAATTTTGGGACTAAGTTTTCCTTAACGAGGATTTTTGACAGTTTTAAAAAAGAAAACATAGACAAATTTCACCTGTATTTAAAATGTTTATTCTGGGGAATGCCTATTGGCCGTACGATAGTACGATTTTGTAAGATCTTAGTGTATAATGAGAATATGTATAGACGTATAAGGAATAATGAGAGAATTTTCGAGGACTCATGTTTTAACTTATGAAGGTAGACATGAATTTCATAAAGGATATTTTGTTTTGGCGAAGCTCACGTATCTTTACAAACTTATGAGGTGTGGAAATAATTGAATTAGGTATTATTGTTCTCTTCTAATGTAATTATTTTGAGTTAAAGCCTTATTTAACTATTATATTGTTTTTTTCTTCAAGCATTCTAATTCACAATGAGAATCTTTTCACCAACTCTATGGCTATTTTAATAATTTTTAAGGTCTCTATATATTGTTCAAACTTATTCAAATGATAATACTTATACTTATATATTTAATTGTGATACTTTTAAATAAATATCAACAAAGCTACTCCAAGTCTTTTCAATGCTAAATATAGAAATAATATCCTAGGTTTAGTGTTTTTTTGGTATATCTTTAGTTTGGGTACATATTTATATATTTAATTTTCCCTTAGGGCAACCGTCATTATATTATTCCCGCAATTGGTGTGAGTTGCGTGCTCTGAGTTTTGTTTTGAAGGTCAATCTCAGATATTCAAAAAACAATAACTCCAAATTGCTACCTCCTATTGCCTTTTTTTATTTGTGATTTGAATCTCCTGCTATGTTATGATGTTGCTAAGGACGGTTCATTGTGTTCGGTATAGACTAGTTCATTTTCAGCAAATCAATTTATCTAAAGTTAGCTTGTAATCAGGACCCATCCATTAGGCGAGCCTAGGCTCTCACCTAGGCCGGAAAGGTCTTAGAGGAGCATTCCAACAAAAAAAAAAGTTTTAAAATACTTATATAAACTAATAACTATTTATAAATAAATAAATAACATCTAAATATTTTATTTTATTTCAAGAATATGTTTTTCATTAATCTTTAAAAAACTGTATAACACTTTTAAGATTTGATGACAATACGGGACAATTTGCAAGTGAATTACTTTCATAATAAAAAAAAATTAAATGTAAGGAGGGATAATATATTTGAACACAGTGATAAAGAGGTAGCGGGTGGGTCACCATTTTTTTATTTTTTTTTTATCTTTTTCGTTACCTTTCTTCTTTCGTATTCTGTTTTGCATCTCGCAATGGCTGCGGTTTATTTATATATTCATTATACAAATGGGGTGCAAATTTTAAATCTTGCTTAAGGGGCGAATGAAATCCTCGCGTAGGCCCTGCTTGTAAAACAAGCAGACAGCTGTTGGAATCGTGTATTTGGTTGCTCACTTCAAATTATGAATGTATCAATGGCGTGTAATTTGGTGTTTCCATAGTAATGAGGCTTTGTTTAAGCTCTACCTGTGAAATGTTATCAACAACCAGTATAACAATCATTAGTCAGATATCAACGGAAAATACATTCTCATGGGAAGGAAGTAGAACAGAGCTTGTATGGTGCATGAAAGGTACAGTTTTAACTAGCTATGCTTTCCCTGGCAACACTCCATGACAAGACACTGGATTACATGCAAAATTTTGATTAGTGTTTTTGTTACAATATAAATAATAGTTACACGCTTCGGTAGGCTACTTGGTAAATCGCACTACTCTCGCAGTGGACTAGACTGCCGATGACGGGGAGATTGAGGTTTTAATCTCGATCAGGTGTACCGAGGGTGTTTTTTTTTTTCAAAATTGTCTTCCGCTTTCCCTCCACACAAATTCGGGTACTCTTGCTCTAAATATCAACTTCCTAATCCCTAAAATCACTATCGTAATTAGTACATAAGCGTATAGCCCGAACGGGCAGTAACAAGGGGTGATAAAAAAAAAAGGACTCAACATTACTGCAGTCTACGATAAATGGTTATCGACTCCTCTGTCATAGGATCTGTTTAATGAATCAACTCTTATGTCTTATGTATAAGTATATTGCTTAATAAATAAATTAGTTCCGGCTCCCTCTCCCAACTTCAACTGTCCTCCTAGACCTTACCAGTCTTCGGATCCTTCCGCGCGATTTAATATGAGAGAACCCTCCTTGGTGGCGTAGTTAGCTAACACACTAGTTTCGTGTTGATCTAGACTGCCGAGGACGGGGAGATTGAGGTTTGAGTCTCGCTTGGGTGAACTGGGGGTGGCTTTTCCTAAATGGTTTTCCATCCTCCCTTAACGAAAATGTGGGTTAACTTAATCTAAATTAAACCTTCACAACTCCTAATCTATTATAGTAATTAATACTCAAGCGTATAATATGAACGGGTAGTAGGACGCGGTGCTAAATAATATAAAAGCGGTGGCTGGACAGGTATAGGGACTCATTCGTGATTGGGGGAAGGAACCATAAACTTCCGCTGAAGTGGGTCCTACATAATACGGCACACCATGTATATCTTATGGCATATATATGTTACAGTGGTCCAAATTATCATCATGTTACATCTCTAGAATACCTTCATTACGCAAATATATGATAGTAGACCTCTGCTAGACTTTGTAGAAGACCATACTCAATTACATTTTAAAAATTATTAATTTATTGTGTATAATGCAACTATTTACAGCTAACATTTGTAGGCCTGCACTGTGTTCACCCTTAAAGGTACCAAGGTCTTACCTTGACGGATTACACTATGACCCTATGTTCTAAGCTTTACCATAGTGGAATAATGAAAGATAAGTTTGCAACTTTACATGTTTGACAATGGATACATTTAATCACTATAATGATTGCGTAGAGAATTCTACTTTTTTTATATAAAATGCACGACCGTATTTTATGCTCCTGGAACATTCCTGTTTAGATGAAATACACCTACCACCTTACTTCCCCTAATTCAAATATTACAAATGACTAGAGGAATTATGTAGATATGACCAGGTAGAACCTCGAAACTAATTTCAAACAAGATTTTTTTATTCACGCCATTTTGTTTGGCTTGAATCTAGCATTAAATTAAGGAATTCGTTTAAAGAATTTTTCAGATTTCGAGGAAGGAGGGGCGTTATTTTACTAATTTAATTTAAGTAAACAGACCTTTAATTACATTAGGTGAAATTTGCATATTCATTAAAATAAAAAGATTTTTTTTCAACGATGAGTAATTCTTTTTCCCACTAACTCTCATTCACTACCCGCCCGCGCTATACGCATTTAATTACACTAATGTTGTTAAAAAAGAGATTTAAAAAAATAATGTGTCCCAGTAATTAAGGAAAGACGGATCTAAAAGGAGAAATAACAAGAAAATGCATGGGTTGAGGTAGCAACCGATGTAATACAAAAAATGAGATCAAACAAGGCTATGTGGTGGGTGAGGCACTTAACACGACCTCTGGGGAGACTCAGAATGAGATCTTGTGACGATGTGGCCAGTGATCTCAAGGAGTTGAGTATGGAGGGATATTGGAAGGAAAAGCTCAGGACAGAACAAGATGGAGGTACGATGTGGCCAGTGATCTCAAGGAGTGGGGTAATGGAGGGATATTGGAAGGAAAAGCTCAGGACAGAACAAGATGGAGGGACGATGTGGCCAGTGATCTCAAGGAGTTGAGTATGGAGGGATATTGGAGGGAGAAAGTTCAGGGCAGAACAAGATGGAGGGATGATGTGGCCAGTGATCTCAAGGAGTTAAGTATGGAGGGATATTGGAAGGAGAAGGCTCAGGACAGAGCAAGATGGAGGGACGATGTGGCCAGTGATCTCAAGGAGTGGGAGTATGGAGGGATATTGGAGGGAGAAGGCTCAGGACAGAACATGGTGGAAGCGGCTTGTGCGGTCGGCCCGTGGTATTCAAGGCCTGTGATCGCCATTAATCGTAATCATAATGACGTAGGAATGGCAAAGGTAGAATGTAGAGGAAACAAAACCATATTTTAATTATGGTAACGGGGGAAAATATTTAGAAAAATCCATCCTCAGTACATCCCAGACGGGACTCGAAACTGGAACCTCCCATCATTGGCAAACCCGGCTGACAGAGATTGAAATTTAGAGAACGTACACACTGATGAGGGTAGGATGCGTGACATTGGTTATTTTAAATATATACATTTATAATTATTCCTAAAACACCTGTAACAATAACTATAAAAATGATCACATGGTCAAACCGGACTCCCGATGATGGAGAGATCGGGGTTAAAATCTCGTTAGGTTGTACTGATGGTGGTTTTCCCTAAATAGTTTTCCACTCTCCCTCTATGCAAATTTGGTTATACTTCCTCTAAATTCAAACTTATTTACACCTAGTTTATTACCGTAATTAGAGCTTAAACTTATAATCTGAAAGGGTTGTAAGTCGTGCTGCTAAAATAAACCACAATTTTATTAATAATAATAATTATAAAACAATAAATTAAGGTGTTTTGACGAACCGTCACATGTTACGGTATTCTTTCTTAACCGAGCGGCAAACTCCTGTTACCTGCATGTAATATAATGAAGCCCCAGTGATGAAAATAAATTGAAATGTCTACTCCACGCGATTATTTTCCCGCAGTTGTGGTAGTTGGAGGGGGTTTGCGGGATAACGAGGGGCGGGTGGTCTACCTTGCGTGTGCAAAATCCTCAACACAATGCCCCGCGGTATTTCTCTTCGTCAGAGGCGAGAACAATGTCTGGACCAAACTCGGCTCCGCTCACGGGAACCTTTTGAACCGGAATCTCATCTTTTCTTTTTTTCTTACGCTCACATTTAATATATATGTGTGTATGTATGATAAGTTTAGCAAGTATTTTGTAGTACATTCTTTCCCCCCCTCCCTCCCAACCATTGTGGTGATGGTCACGCGTACTAAAATTTTATGTTAATCTATAGTCCATTCGTCACTGGAGTGGAGGTAACTGACAGCTAGCAGAATATTTTTTATTGAAAATGGTGGTTGAAAGTCACTTATTTTAACCCTATATGAAAATAATTCTTATTTTTTTAGAAATATTATATTATCAATTAAAAGTGTACATACGTTCGTACATACATACATACATACCCACATACACATACACATAGATACATACACACATACATACATACATACATACATACACATATACACACATACGTGCGTGTGTACATGCATACATGCATACATACAAACATACATACATATATACATACAAACATACACACATACACATAGATACAATCACATACACACATACATACATACATATCTACATACAAACATACATACAAACATACATATATATATATATATACATATACACACACATACACATATACATACATACACACATATACATACATACACACATATGTGCGTGCGTACATACATACATCCATTACATATATACATACACACATACGTGCGTGCGTACATGCATACATACATATATACATACACACATACGTGCGTGCGTACATGCATACATAATCACGCCGTTCCCTTACGGAGCAGCCAAGAAACTGTACATATAGCTCAAAACACAGCACACTACTTACGGAAGAAGAGTGGTGAAGGCTGGCCGCTAAGAGCGCTGTAACCGCAACGGTTGCAAATATTTGTGGTCTTAATAATATAGTAAATTGTTGTCAGGCCTAACTGTAAAACATGTTTGCATTTTCAAAAAGATTCTTTCAATCTTCTTTATTAAATATTTTTACCAGAATCGCCCGGAGTAGATCCGGAGTCTTCTCAGACATGTTGTCAGCAGTTCTAAGAACGACAGTCATAGTTAACATAATGTAGTGATTAGTAAACTATACAAGCTTGTAAGTATCAAACGCTCTTTATTGTATTAAACGAAGAGTCTAAATAGTATTAAATGAAAGTCTAGAATCATGGGTCTTCAACCTTTATATGTCCAAAGGCCCAAATTTCATTCTTTTTTTGGCTTGCGGGTCACAATACTATACCGATAATATTCGGATTAAATAAATATTAAAGGTGACCTAGCGGTCTAGGGGTAAGGTGTCGGATTTCTGTGCTGGGGGTCCGGGGTTCAATCCTAGGTTATGGCACAGATTTATCTAATTTCCAAACCCTTCCTTCACCTCTGACAAGACTTATTGTGAATGTGTGGAATGCCAGGCCTCCACCATGGTTCGGATTCCACGTTAAACTGTAGGTCCTTCATTTCATTTCACAATCACCTACCATTACACACTAGCGTAAGTGCGTATAACCCGAACGGGTAGTAAGACGCGGTGCTCATAATAATAATAATGATAATAAATATTAAAATATTAGTATTAGTGAATTCTTATGCACTAATACTCAAACAAGGAACTAGGTTTGTCCTGAATTATGTTATCTGTGTTTTTTTTTAATACTAATTTTAGATTTTTCATAGAAGTAAGTAGCACTTTTTATTGTCTTTTCTACTGGATTTGTAGTTTGCCGGTTCAAAGTGCTTTTGTATTAAAACATAATACCATTCCGCGCAAAACGGCAGAAATCGTTTATAAAATAATGTAAAATACATATTTATTTTATTATTGGATCGTGTGAAATATATATCTGTAATTATCATTCTTTTTTTTTTAACTCTTGAAATAATTTTATATTTTTCATGAGCTCGCAGCCCGCAAGAAATATTACCATGGGCCACGGGTTGAAAACCCTTGGTCTAGATTATATTGTAATGAGTCGAGATTCTATTGAATCTAGAGGCTAGATTTTATTTAATGAATACACTATATTGTACTAAATGAAGAGTCTAAAAATTACTCAACTAATTTCATTACATTGTGTTCGCTTATTTATCTGTCATTGTGAATATACTCTTCTTTTTTGTAGGTGTTTAATTGCATTGTGCTTTGTGTCACTGGTTTCAAACTTTTCGTATTTAAAATTCAAATGAGAATCTTATTTAATGAAGTTAATCAGTCTAATCTACGATTATCTCTTCAAACTCTGCGTAATTTTCGCACTCTTTTTTTTATTAGGTACAAGACACTTTTTTTGATTAAAAGTTTCAGCTTAAATTGTAATAGACAATGTTAAAAGAAAAAAAAAATCACTGGCCTTTAGTATAAATATTCAATTGAAATAAGTTAAACAAATTCTAAATAGTTAGATATTTTTTGCTATTTTTTATTTTTTTTTATCGTCGCCTCTTACAACCAATTCGGATTATACGCATTTAGACTAATTACATCGCTGAGTTTAAGGATTACTAAGGTTGAATGTAATAGGAACTGTACCCACATTTGCGTTGAGGTAGATTGGAAAAAACACTTAGGAAAAACCACCCTCAGTACATCTGACCGGGATTTGAACCCCATTCTTCCTGTCATCGGCAGTCTAGTATAACACGCGAATGACGCCTTAGACCATGTGACAACTGAAGCAGATGACATTTTATTGTTAAGGATGATATGTAAATCAAATCATAATGGTCCCTCTTGCTGCCTTTAAAACGTATCGGGGTTTGAAACCTGGCTTGGAATTTAAAATTAAATCTTTCATGTAGATTATGACTAGTTTTTTTCCCTTTCACCGCATATTTGTGACATTAGGTTCATATACACCTGTAATAATTACGCTAATGTGTTAAGGACGAGTAAATTCAAATTTAGAGGAAGTGTACCCGAATTTGTATGGAGAGAGAGTGGAAAGTCGTTTAAGAAAATCCATCCTCATTACGCCTAATATGGATTTGAAACTAGATATCCCCGTGATCGTCAGTCCAGTCTATAGACTCTATAGACTGGATGCAACCATCGGAGTGGGTAGTATTAGTTAAAGCTATGAATATTAATAATTTGTTCCAGGTTAATACAATGCCGGAATAAATTCCATTTAAAAAGAGCAAATGATCGATATTACTATTTAAATTATATGTATTAGTTTTGGATGAATGTTTCTTTACCTATATTTTATTTCTTGCCCAACACCATACTACCCGTACTAGATACTCGTACTTAATATCACACCAATGGAGTTGGGGGTGGGTTAAGGGGGGGAAGGAAGTAATAGAGAATTTTAGAGTAAATATACTCCCAATTTTAGAGAAGGAGATTGGGAAATATTTTAGGAAAAACACTATAATACATCCGACTGGTATTCGAATATCAAACTTTCCATCACCAGGAAACAAAAAGATACTAGAATGACACATTTTTCGCTTGTTAATCGCGGAGGATACCAAAACTAATTAGGAAAATACACTAGTTTCCTACTTGTAGATTTAGTATAATAAAATCAATGTATGTTCGATGAAAATAATTAATATAATAAAGATATATTTTGTATTGAAGAGAGTTTATTTATAAATCAAACCTCTATTGTTGTGTGTGTGTTAGAGATAGATAGCAAAATTAACCATATTGAATATAATAAAAGAAAGAAGCCAACCAGAAATATCACCCCATTTGTAAATACCAACTGGACAACCCAACTAATCACCTGTGTCAATAACTACTACGAATTCAAAAAACACAAAGAGTATAAATATAATAATCTAAACAGGTTTGTGGGGGAGTAAAATTTAAAAACAAAAGAAAAATAATTGATGTTAATAAAGTCAACGAAATTACAGTCGAGTTGAACAGAAGAATGCTGATTGATAGTGATGGTCAGGTAATTGAACACAGCTCTCGTTCGATTTATTTCAAATATTAGTTCTGATCAGGGGTGGACTGAGCTGCTGGGACGTATCTTGGCGGGCCGGTTTTATTAGGGCCACCGCAACAACTTTCAACTGAAGCTATTGACTCAATTCTAAATGGTTTCTTTGAATTTAAATCAAAAGCCCTAGTCAGTAAGTCTTAGAAAGTCCGGAAGGCATTTGTGGAGCTATACGATGGCATTTAATATAAAACTTCTGTTTGTTGTTTCTTGGTGTTGTTTGTAAACAATTTCTTAAGCCAGACGTATAAGCATTTGTTTAGTGAATACTGACTGTTGCTAGCCTTGTGCTATACATAAGTAATCGGTGATGAATCATTTCGCAAACAAATATTTAAAAAATAGATTCTCTCTAACAATTAAGAAGCATTTCTGCTCATGTCAGTAGAAAGTAGAAGCTGAGGATTTGAAAGAATTGAATAGTGACGCAATCATTGCTAATGTATCTTGAACGGCCTCAGGATCAGATTTACTTACTCTATGGCATTAGGAGCTCTAAAGTTCACTACCGCTCTTACAAAATTACGCCACATATCACTAACAAGAGCTAGTTCTATGCAGTCCACCTCATTACATCTTATCTCTTCCAGATCCATGCTAATGGTTTTTATTAGCACCGCGTCTTACTAACCATTCGGGCTATACGCTTCATTCTAATGTCGTCCTCACATCTACGTTTAGATCTTCCCAACGGTCTCTTCCCATTGTGTTTTCTAGTTAGTATCATGACCACGGTTCTAGATTCTCACATTCATGTTGTATGTCCTGCCCACCCTAATCTACTAGACTTGATTATACTAATAATCAGTGGCGGATCGTGCATAGGCACTGCGGAACTGCAGAACCCCCTATTTCTACTTGATATTATCGATAACATTTAATATAAGGAGTCCATTTTTCTTTAATTCTTTATTTATTTTTGTAGTACAATATATATTCCTTAAGCTTAATGTCAGTACTTCAGTAGCCATCCCCCAAGTTTATGAAAAAGATACAAAAAATATTTGTATGGAACTTTGCGCTTCACAGTGCCAGAAACGTGGTGTTTGACTGTTGTGCGCATGCACACATAGGAGGGGGTGGGGAGGAAGGCGGGACTGCCAGGTAGAGAAAGCACTGTTGCTATCGCAGTACCGGCTCTGGCGTGATGGTGGAAGGAAGTTTTTTTTACTCAGCGTATGTCATGCTTAAAAACCGTGTACCATATTCTTGATTGTGATGAAGTGTAAAAGAGTGTAGTGTAGAGTTAGATTATTATTCTGCTTCCAGCTATTCTATTTGATTCATTTTTTTTTCGGTTCTTTTATTTAACAGAAAGACTTAATGCGCTTTCAGTACTTTCAATGAAGAAAAATTTTCCTCAATTGTCATCCAGAGATCAAGGAGAAAATTATTGAACTTTTTGTGCAAATTAAAACAAGAAGAATGAATTTCATTTTTAAATGAATAGATCAAGCTTGAACTGTAACAATTTAGGTTAAAGTAATTTTTTTTTAATTGGGTTTTTTTGTTAAGATTTTATCAATTTCCTGAATAAATTTTATTTTTGACATGTTTTTTTCCTCTTACACAATTTTAGAACAAAGGCTAAAAAAATTCTGGAGCAGCACCCCCAATAACTTTAGCTACGAGCCACCACTGATAATAATGTTTTATGATGAGTACATCATTATATAAGTTCATTCAAACACCCTACATTTGTTTTCGTCGAGTAAAGTTAAGAGACTACGTTTCACAACCATAGAGAACCACTAGTAAAATAATTGTTTTATATATTCTGAGTTTTACATTCCTTGACAAGATAAAGGATTAAATCTATTATCTATAAAAATATAAATACTTCACCAATCCAGTTTACACTGAAATATAGCTCAGGTGGCATTTATGAATATGTTAAAGGCCCCCATCTCTGTTGTCCCGGGCCACTTATAACCTGTCAGTACCACCCCTGATTTTAATTATATTGTCATATGACAGTATTGTTGTCAAAAATGTGCATTTTTAGTAGGCTTCACAGTTGTTATTAGATTTGCAAATCATCCCGTATTATGTGTGATAGTCCTGTATTGCACGTTGATGCTCTCGTACAAGGACAAAGGGCCTGAGGACATCCAACAATCTCGTATTTTCACAACATTCCTGAATAAAAATGTATATTCATTATTACATTTTGGAGAAAAATATTGCTGTGTTATTTTGTTTTTTCGCTTTTGGTGTGACGAACGGGGACGCGAGATAAGGCCAATAATATTTTTTGCAGTTTTTATCGATTCAGTAAATACCTTTGGTTTAAATTTTTACACACAGTAAAATTAACAGTTATTGAATATCTGTCATGAACATATTGGCATTTCATGAGACACATTCTAAATAAAGAGAAAAAGTTATCGATACTCTACAATGCACATGACAAATGTTAAATAACCGTAGTGATTACGTTATGTATAACATAAAAATAAAGGTAATATCGCTTTATTTAATGTGGGCGAACTTTTTTTTATATAAAAACTAGAAAATTACTGTTCTTAGCTTGATTTCCATCCCTCTCTTCCCCTCCCAATTCAAATTTACTTTTGGTAACCCTGGGAAAGAGTTAATGGGACTATGTATGTAATCATAATACACTTTTACTTTTCAGTAGAATAAATGCTGTTGGAGTGTGGTTTGAAAGGCAATCCAATAGTTAATTCTGAAAGAAGCGTCTTACGTTGGTTTGGACATGTCGAGAGGACGAGTGTGGATCGAGTGACCAAGCAAATATATGAAGGTAGAGTGTGTGGATCAAAAGGAAAGGGTAGATCATGTAAGACGGGGCTAAATGCTGTAGACAAATGTGTGAAAATTAGAAAATTAAAAATTTCAAGAATAAAATAACTTTAACGACTCGGCGTAAGGATGTTGTTGAAGCGAAGGGAGTATGCAAGGATAGGGAAGTGTGGAGAAAGTTAGTGAGGACGTATTAAGTACGGAGTTGTGATTTTGTGAGATATAACTTATACACCGTTTCTTGCCCACCCCGTAAGAGAACGGCGTTATTCGGTGTGTATGTTGTAAAATTTAATTAAAACACATATTTACTTTTCAATTAAGTAGAATTAACTACATTTTGGTCTAGTTCGTAAGATATTCTTGATAAATTTATAATGGTCGAGGTTTTTTTTTAAAAAAAAGAAGCCTTGAGCTGCATACTTACTGTACAAAGACCACAAAATGTCTTAACTGTCGCTGGATTTTACTATACCCTGATATTGGCAGGAAATACGTTATGGAAGGCCTTATTTTGTATCAGAATCCTACTGGATAGTAGTATTTTAGTAAGATAAAAGGCCTTCCAAAACTGACTGACTACCAAAATCAGGTTACACAATTCCTGTTATTTGTACCAGTAAGAAAGTTGACTTGGGCTGTTTTTTCCCTGGTTATGATTACCAGTACGAAAAACTTTATTGATCATAATTCTTGTATTTTTTGAGATATTGGGGTATTACTTGACACTTAGCAGACTAAAGAAAAAAGATCGCTTAAGAACATACTAGAACAAAATATATCATTTTTTCAAAAACAAATTAATATAAAAGGGCGGGAGACAGAAAAATGAAGATAATAAAAACTAATTAAATAATATAAGAAATAACAAGTCAAGTAAACAAATTAAATTAATATTAGAATAATAAAATATGAAGAGGTAAGTACTAAACAGTGATATTTAAACTAGAGTGAAAATTCGCTTAAGGGACACCTCTGAATAGCAAAGTCTTATTTATAATGGTCAGTTTATATGTCTCCGGCAAAACAGCATGGGTTATTACGGTGAAATAATATCCCAATAGCGTTCTTTCTCAATAACGGGCACGGACACTGTTAGAGACGCATATCTATGCATAACAATCTCTAACAGTGGCGGCTCGTGTATAGGCACTACGGAACTGCAGCACCCCCCACTTGATATTATCGATAACATTTAATATAATGAGTATTTTTTTCTTTAATTCTTTATTTATTTTTGTAGTACAATGTATTTTCCTTAAGCTTTATGTCAGTACTTCAGTAGCCATCCCCCAATTTATGAAAAAGATACAAAAATCTTTGTATGGAACTGTGCGCTTCACAGTGCCAGTGACGTGGTGATTGACTGCTGTGCGCATGCGCACACAGAAGGGAGTGGGGAGGAAGGCGGGACTGACAGGTAGAAAGAGCACTGTTGCTCTCGCAGTGCCGGCTCTGGCGTGATGATGAAAGGAAGTTTTTTTTCTCAGCGTGTGTAGAAGAGTGTAGAATTAGTTTATTATTCTTCTTCCAGCTATTATATTTGATTGATTTTTTATTTCAGTTCATTTATTTAACAGAAAGACTAAATGCGCTTGCAGTACTTTCAATGGAGAAATATTTCCTCAATTTTCATCCAGAGATCAAGGAGAAAATGATTGAACTTTTTGCGCAAACTAAAACAAGAAGAATGGATTTCATTTTTAAATGATTAGATCAAACTTGAACTGTAACAATTTAAGTAAAAGTAAGTAAAAAAAAGTTTATTTTTTTGTTAAAATCTTATCAAGTTCTTGAATAAATTTTCTTTTTATACATTCCCCCCTCCCCCCTTTTACACAATTTTAAAACAAAGGCTAAACATTTTCTGGAGCAGCACCTCCACTAATTTTTGCTACGAGCCGCCACTGATCCCTAAACATCAAACAAAAACTTAAAATACCATTCCATATAAAGTGTTTGAGTCTAGGAATGTCGGGAATGACCTTGTCCCTCGCGAAGTGTCAGTAGTCACGCGTTTCCTTTTTATGGAAAGTTTCTAAAATATCCTACGTAATAATGACTACGATACTTCAAGGTCGTCTCTCCCACCACAAGCAATCAGCAGTTTAGTCTGACCTCGTGCACATATTTACAGCACGGAAGGTCTACTATTTACATTTAATTTTATTTGCGTGGTTTTATATCTATAATGAAATATGTACCGTTAGATACGTACAATATGTATTAATTATTCATTATTATCCTACGTACAATACAGTGAAATGCAGTTATTAGATTGTTGTAGCTAATATTCACAGTATAGGATCGTATAGGTTAAACTGTGTTCATGCACTATGTTTGGGTTTTTAAATCTTCCAAATAACGGACCCTTATTAATAATGAACTAGTTTTATATACTGGAATATGTCCGCTATTAAGAGATTGCCCTATATAAAACAACAAAGTCTACTCATATACACAGCAAGCTTATATAATCTAACATTATTAACTCCAACAGTGTTTATTTAAGAAAATTAATACCGTAAATCAAAATAATTCAGAGCTATGTAAACTGACAAGAGAAATCAATCTCTTAGTCCTGACCTGGATGATAAAAATTCATGTGCCATAAAAATACTGATGCCTCCGTAAGTAATTTGTTAGAGTGTGCGACCCATGCATATATGATTTGTACTCAATTATTCACAGAGGTCGTATTGTTTAGTAGGATAGTACCTGTGGTTATTAAAACAACTTAAAAACCTTCGTAACTGTTTAGTTTGTCAACATGTCCCAAATTATTATCGGTAAAAAGTGTGTTGTTGGTGTTATTTGTTATTGCTTTTATTCCACAAAACATTTTCGCTAGCATTTTTTTATATATCCGTACGGGGGGGGGGGGGATGTAAAAC
>CABFOW010002941.1:65462-83647 GCA_902141385.1 Timema californicum
GGGGGGGGGGGATGTAAAACAACATAATAGTTATAAAAATGATCCCTACGTATGAACAGTGTTTTCCTTATAAAATGTTAAAACGTGTAAGCTAAAGTTGACAAATTAAAACCATTTTGAAATACAACTCTCCCTGAATTCATTACTTTTTACTTTCTCTCGAACCCTCATAGAGAAAGTATTGTGATCGTCAGAAAAACTGAACTCGAGATTTTGATAATCGACGTTTCATGTCCCCTCCCCCCCAACCCTCAAAAAAGTTGTTTTCGCAATGCCATATGTCTGTCTATCTGGGTGCCTGCCTGTTCCTCTGTCTGTCTGTCTGTCTGTACCTCAGGTTAGAGCAAAAACTAAATATTTTACCGATTGGGCTCAAACTTGGTATCTGGGGATTTTATAAATTTCCCCAAAAGAGTTTAAATATACATCTAACCCTAAAATTAAGAGTAGTTTACTGAAGGACCAAAAGAGAAAAAAAGATTTGCTTGAAATTCGTTCTAACGTTTTGATTAAATTTTATATTTAGACACTGTTTATCATTATAAACAAGATGGTGATTATCATTTGCTTATGAAAATAACCTTAAGGGTAACTTACATGGGAGAAAATTTCCTATTTTTACATTTCTCCGCAAATATTTACGAGTTTTTAGTAAATATATATATTTTGTTTTAAAGATAAAAGCGAAAGAAAGTATATGTGGTGCACTGTAGTATTTATTTTTTGTGATCCTCGTCTCACTACCCATCCGGGATATTTGCATGTTCACAAAAATTTAGTAGGTTGAGTAATTTATAGCCAGGGAATCTCAATTTGAGGGGAGATAATGTGGAAAATCATTCGGTAAAAAAAATCCTCAATATATCCGGATGGAATTTAAACCTCGAGCTATTCGTCAGATCTGAATCAGACCAGTTATATCGATACCCTTGTTCCCCGATGTGTGTTAATACACTCTTAATTGTACTTCATACTAATATTTTATAAATAACACTGATGTACTTTTTTCCCACGAATTTTGTGAAATCCTGCGTAAGTAATTTGAAAATGTGTACAAAATATTACGGCCTTTAGTAGCTTTGTTATGGCTTATTGTCATTTTGAAACAGTGATAAATCCGCATTTCTGGTAGTGACGTCTAAGGATCAAGGCTTGCAATATACTATGTTATTGGTGACAGGGAATGTTGACCGGGTGTCCTAGGTATGGTTTTCCCGTCCCCCCACCATGCTAATGAGAGTGCACTTTATCTAGTTACTCTACTCATCCCCATCAAATAGGATATCAACTTCACATTTCAGTGGGTCACCGTTGGAGATGAAACAGGGGTTCATAACCCGACCGGGTTCCACGAGAGTGGGTTTCCTTATTTTGATAGTCACTGTTGTTTTCTGAGAATCTTTCCATGGTGGCGCGGGTACATTTTTAATAAATTATCTATTTCATTTCTTCCGCTTTCCGTTGAAGGTAAACATTTATAATAGGTCTTTAACATGACCATTTGGCATTTAATCTGTCCATTCGGATCTTTGTTACGTGATAAATGTCAAACTCGTGAACCAGTTTCAATTAAATTTGGCAAGGTCATTCTTTGAACCTAGGACAAACAATATAATACTAAGGTTTTTCGATCTGACTATGTTCTTCAAGATGGTGGCCTCTGAAATTAAGTATGTTTATTTGTATCACGATACCTACCAAATGCGTTGATCAATTTTAACGAAATTTGGCAGCGACATTTTTTTGAGACTAGGCCGGAAGATGTATGAACCTAGTTTTTCAATATGCCCATATGTTTTAATATGTCGGGCACTCAAAAAATGTTTTGGTTCAATAGATTATCTCAAGCGATTCGAATTTATAATTTTAAGCAATCAATAGGGTACCTGAGGCGTTTTTTTTTAATGTTTACATATATGGTGAGACTGACGTCTTAAACCACATGAACAATGATTATTCAATATGAATATGATGCAATATTGAATTGATCACCAAGGAAAGTGTTAACTTCAAATCAAAGGATAAAAATTTAATATAGGAAAGAGATAATTATTTCAAATTGAAATCCAAAATTAAATTTTAAAACCGTGTAACGATAAGAGCATGACATAATTATATATTATATAACTGACAATTTTTGTATGAACGGAGCAATGTCTTCTGTTCACAGAACTATTAATAATAAATAGCAATAATAAAGTTGATCTAAATATTGTTTTGTGGATTAAGTCTTCAATAGCGTTTGAGCTGCTTTGCTGGAAGTAATGAGGTCCGGGTTCGAATACTGAACGATTGCGATAAGACAATAATGGTTTCCCAATCTCCTTCCCCGCAAATTGAGGTAGATTTTCTCTTAAAAAAATCCCAACCTTATTCCTACTCCCGTGGCCTAAACTTCCGTATATTAAGGACGGGTAGTAAGGTGCAGAGCATGTATGATATATATTTTCTGTGAGATAGAATGTTGTTGTACCCGGTAAGGCAAGTTTGTAATGTCAATAATATCAGTACTGAAGCAATTCAACCCTTAATATAAACAAGGTTTCCTGTCAAGGGAAATGTAGTAATATTAGATTACATGGCGGAATTTCCACCCAAGGAAGTTTCACATTCTACTGACAAGTCTAAGGCATTCTATTCTCACTCAAAGACCTTTGCCTGATATTGTATATATGGTTTTAAATAAGATAGCTTGATCGCATATGTAGACTATTTATCACCAGATATTCACTAGAGACTTGGAGAGATTAAATGGACAGACAGACAGGGTGACAAATGAAGAAGTTATAAGAAGATAACCATTTTTGGATGCGATTTTTCGCTGCAAAACCAAATAAAACAGATACATTTCTTAGAGGACGCGACATCATAGAAGGAAAGAGGAGCTTAGGGATGAGGAGGATTCAAATATTAGATGACTTGAGGGGAAGAAGAAAATACTGGGAGCTAGAGGAGGAGGCAGAGGACAGGGCGCATTGGTGGTCTAAATTCACTGACAAAAGGAATGGACCTGTCGTAAGACAGAACACGTGATGATGATAATAATAATCAATTATTTTTTAAATGTATATTTTATTGATTGTTTTTAATCATTATTATTATTATTATTATTATTAGCACCGCGTCTTACTACCCGTTCGGGTTGTACGCACTTACGCTAATGTGTTATGGTAGGGTGATTGTGAGATGAAATGAAGGACCTACAGTTTAAAGTGGAATCCGAACCACGGTGGAGGCCTGGTATTCCTCACATTCACAAGATGTCTTGTCAGAGGTGAAGGAAGGGTTTGGTAATCAAATAAATCTTTGCTGGGACCGAGGATTGAACCTCGGCCGCCAGCATAGAAGTCTGACACCTTACCCCTGGACCTCCAGGTCACCGACTTTATTTAATCAAAATGTTAAAAATGCAATTGTTATTTGTTTCTAAAACTTGAGCCATATGAAAATAATATAGCTTATTCGTGTGAGTTAGGAGTCCATCAGGGCCGATTATCCAGAATATTATTAGATACATTATTATCAAGGTCAAGATTATTTTGACATTTCATCATTTTACTTTCTCTGGACCCCCAAAAGAGATAAGTAAGATTATCGTTAAAAAAATCAGCTTGAGTTTTAGATAAAATGTTGATGTTTCATGACCCCCTGAGAAATAAAAATTTGTTTTTAAGATGCCGTCTGTTATTTTACCGATCGGGCTCAAATTTGGTGTCTAAGGTTTTCATAAGGTTATCCTTATGATTTTTTTTTTGAATGAGACCTGCCTTGATAGCGTAGTTAGCTAACGTGCTAGTTTTGTGTTGAGCTGGACTTTTGAGGATGGGGAGATCGAGGTTCGAATCTCTGTCAGGTGAACCGGGGGGAGTGTATTCCTAAATTGTTTTCCACTCTTCCTCCACGTAAGTGTGGGTTCACTTCCTCTATATTCAACCTTCAAAATTCCTAACCCATTTGCGTAATAATTACTCAAGCGTACAACCCAAACGGGTAGTAAGACGCGCTGCTGATTATTATTATTTTTGGAATGAGATATATAACCCTAAAATTAAGGGTTGTTTACAAAGAGGCAAAAAGAGAATAAATAGATTTTCTCAAAATCCGGTCTAACGATTTTTATTAGATTTTGGATCTACTAGACATTGTTAAAATTTACAATCAATATGACAGTTTTCATTTTCCTAAGAAAATGACTATGAGGGACTTTCTACAAGCGGAAATTTCCAATTTTGAACATATCTTCACAAATATTTGAGTTGATAAATAACTTGCCATTTTAGTGTTTTAAACTATGAAAAATAAAAATTCTTTTATTTGGAATATATGTTTATCGAACCAATAGTATAAGCAAATATATAAACTTTTTTGGAGTTCTTTGAAAACAGAAATGTATTGCTATACTCTTTGGTAGATATAGATTTTCCTTTTTTCTCAATGTTTCTGTATCAGTGTATATTAATTTGCATGTTTAAAAAATTTCTCTATTTTAAGATAAATAGAGAGATAATCTGTGTAGTGAACAAAACCATTTATTGTTGGTACATCACAGACAATGCTCATGCGTACATCAATTCTGTTCATGATACTTTTTGAATTTTAGGTAATATGTTATTGATTTGCGCCAAGTATTTTTAGCTATCTTTAGGCTTTTAATATTTAAAATTATTATATCTTTAAATAGTCTACTAAATATATTTTATATTTGCAAAAATACTCCAATTATAACATTTTTTCAACCATTGTTGGAGTGAGAATATAATGTAGGCCATGAACTTTGTATCACAGTTGTTCAAATTATAATATAATGTAGGCCATGAACTTTGTATATTCTTTGCTTGTCTGGTTGTCAAATACACATTCCTGGTGGGACTGCAACTAAGCTGGAGAGGGTTGTGTTTGGAGGTGGTAGTTATTACTTATAAAGCAGGTAAATCAATGTTATATTCAGCTTGGATGCAGGAGCCTAGTTGTCAAAGGCTTTTCATTGCACATACATGTTCTAGTTTCAATTTGTAAAGTGTGTTTTATTTAGTCGTGTGCATTCATCACGAGTTTTTGTTCATATTTTTAGGTCATTCTTTATAAATTTGAAGTCGTTTTATAGGTTGGTTATTTTTTGATAATCTTTAGGTTATCAGAGTCCAGAACCTGATGATTGTATTCTAATCATAAATCGTATCTAAGAACGGATTTCTGCAACCTTCACTTGACATAAGCAAAAGTGGCATTAGTTATTTTATTTAAAAAATACATTATTTCTCCAATTTTAAATTAGGCTAATATTTATTTTGTATTGAAAAATGAATTTTCTTCACGTGGTGATTTCAACAATTCTTTAATATTTGTCTAGGGTGTCCTGTAATTTAATGACAACTTTTTTTCTTTGTTTAAAAAATTTGTCATCTAATGGCGCTATGCTCATGATAGATATTCAACCACTATTGATATCACCATGTGAAGAAACCTAAACTTTATGTTTCTACTCATGCATTATTTTATTTATTTTGGACAAAAAAAAATCTAAAAGAACTGCAAAGACACTAAGATATACTTTCACAAATTCATACGTCAGCCTGCAATTGTACAGTCATACTTAAAATCGTCAATCTCATCTAGCTACATATATAAAATACACGTGGTTTCTGTTTGTCCTTTCAAAGTTATTCCTGCCACTTCTCGGAACCCTTGAGTGCTGAAATTTTGTATGTACTACGTTATGGAGCATGCAATCTTCATGTGAAAAATCCAAGATGGTGGATTAAAGATGGCGGACGAAACGTACAATTTGAGTCATAGAGAGCTGAAATTTGGTATGGATGCAAAGAAAAAAATTCTAAACTTTTGCGGGGGAAAAAAAAAGTTGTTTCGGTTACCGCGTGGTATACCATACAAAACTGCCCCATTTTATTTGAGTTTAGGTTTTACACTTTCCCTCCACACAAATAAGAGTACACTTTCTCTAAATTCAACCTTCATCATTGCTAAGTAATAAGTTAACGTAATGTGTATATAGGCTTATAAACCAAACGGATTGTAAGACCCGATACTAAAAAAAAATCCTAGTAACCTGGCATGGTCATGAACACAGATCGCGTTAATTAATGTCATGAACAATATAAAAATCTATAGTAAAAAAAAAACCAGGAAAATACCTCACATGAAATCTGTAGTTTCTCTTGTCTGAGTCAAACCTAACCTCTAGTATTCAGTAGCGATGTCACAGAACGCACAGAGAGAATACAACCATCATCACAAACATTCTTTGTTGACTCCCGTGACATATCATACGTTACAAAACATGAAACTAAATTTAGATCGTAAACATTTCTGCTAGAAGCTAATTGGAAGCGTCGTCAAAAGAAACAAAAATATACAAGAGCGAGAAGATCTGTATGGACATCAAAACATTGTTATATCCTCCCTCACCACCCCCTTCCAATACCCTTACACCATGAAACGTTGTATAGGGCCGTGGGGGTTGTTGTTAATAACAACAACGTAATTGGTGCTGTTTGAGTTTCGATGTCCGTGGAGTGTTGTCAAGGGCTCTTCTGGGAGGAAAATCAGTTTTGCAAGTATCAACTCTTGACGTCTAAAAAAAAAAACAATCTGAATTTATACAAATGTTTGTCTCTATGATTCAAAATGGCTGACAACTGTCAAATTGTAATGTAAGGAAAAGGAGATAATTGGATCAATAGAAAATTTCAGGGGATTATTATTTTGTAAATATTGTTACTTTATCATGTAGACAAAAGTATTGTAATCAGGAATAGATTCGACCTAAAGATTATGATTGATACTGATGTTTTATGTGCCCCTAACTCAAAACAATTTTTTTTCAATTATGCATGGCCCCGGGTCTGTCCGCCACAGATTTGGAAAGATTTGATCGATTTTGCTTAAATTTGATGTCTAGATGTTATAGGGCAGTAGCTTCGGGACCTTTTTGCTTTTAGCCTTAAAATTAAGGGTAGTTTTGTGATGAGTGAATATCTATATTAAATATATATCTAGGGATTATTTGACTTCCCAAATAACATTTTATTCTTGGGTTTAGGGTAAAATTTCGTTAAAAAATAGATCGTCTACTGATGAGCTATTTTCGAAAATTTGAAATATTTTGAAAATTCTTCAAACAATTATGTTTAAAATATATATATGAGGAGTGTTTAACATGACAAATGAAACTGTATAAATTTTACTTGTTTTTTGGGGGGAAATTCGTTTAGTGGTAGCTTACTGTGTATAGTAAGTATGACGTCACTCTACCGACACCACGCGCTCTTGAATTCTGGATCCACCGTGTGTGGCGCTAGAGGACAGGTCACGAGTTCTTGTTCTGCGGCTTTCACGTGGGCGGGACCACAGTTCAACTCCGATCGCTTTCATTCCATTGGTCGAACATGACAGTCCACTGGACTTACATCTCACGGGTCAGTCTTCTGCAGTCAATATTCTATGTAAAGCAAACCGAACTCCAGTTTGTTTGACCAAAACCAACTCATTACTCTGATCTGAACCGAAATTACTTCAAGTGTTGCTGATTTTATTAACCAACATTAAAAATAACATTTCCGAACATGAACAAAGAATTGGTTCCAATGACGAATGGGTTTCGTAATCCACCCTTCACGAACTAACAAAGAAAAAGGGTTTCACAATTCACCAAATCAACAAGAGGGTTTTAACTGATAACTATTTTTAGTTTGAAATTTAGTTCAAAATGTGTTTTTGTTTTTTATATTATAAATAATTACATATATTTATTTTTCTAAGGGAAAAATTCCATGGTAATTTATTAACTTATTACTGATTTTAGTAAACTTTTTTTTTTAATTTCTTTAACAATATAATCCAAAATTATCATCAAGGGACTATTTTCATAATCAATAATAATGTAGGTTTATTTTTTATAAAATTAACCAATTAAAGGGTAGTTTAATTAAGACAAATTGTAGAAAATTTGAAATTTTTTAAAATTGGCCTTCAACATTGAGTTCAAAATGATCATCTGGGAATAGATTTTGATTTAAAATAAGAATGCCTTTTTATTCTTAAAAATTAAGAATAATTTAGGGTAGTTGACAAATAGGTTTTAACAAACGTATTTTTGAAAATTTGATATTTGTTGAATATATTTAAACATTATACAAATAATTTTTAATATGATTACAAAGCTGGTGTGTCTAGTTTTATGAGGAAACCCGCCTCGGTGGCGTAGTTGGCTAATGCGCTTGACGTGTTGAGCTCGACTGCTGAGGACGGGGAGATCGAGGTTCGAATCTCGGTCGGGTGAACTGGGGGTGTTTTTTCCTAAATGGTTTTCCACTCTCCCTCCACGCAAATGCGGGTTCACTTCCTCTAATTCAACCTTCCCAATTCCTAATCCATTAGAGTAATTAGTACTTAAAGCGTATAACCCGAACGGGTAGTATGACGTGGGGATAAATATATATTTATGAGGAAACTTACCTAAGGGTAATGGATTAAATAGCAAAGCTACTATTTTTGTTAATTTTGGTCGTTGCATTATCCAGATATTATGTTCTTTTAAATTGAAAATAAAACCTGGACAGGGGAATTGAAACCGGGGCCTTTGGCATTGTACGCCAATGCTCTAACTACTGAACTATCCGATTCGATGGTGGCTGCGTTATCTGATAGCTCGTGATTCTTAATTCATCACATATTTGTATCCGACGATTTCCTCACGTCCATCATGAACTCTGCCTTAAAATATGAGTAAAGAATGATTCTGAGTATGATACGATTCCTGTAGAGAATTGACGTAAGACTTCAAAGGTCCGGGGTTTATTCTCGTGTTCAGGTGTCATTTTTTAATTTATTTAAGGGTAGTTTACTGAAAACCTATTTTTGAAAATTTTATTCCAAGCTGTAATACACAATAAGAAAGTTTGTACGATTGTGTTGTGCCATTTATTCATATTAGAATCTAGATTTGATTAAATCATTCCAATCACACGTATACAAAAGCAAACACTACAGCCCCGCAAAGATTAGTAGCGAATATGACACACGCAGTATTAATATTGCATAGTAATCAAAATCTACGAACCCACATCGGTGGATAGGTGGAGCAATCTAATCTGATTTTCTGTTGAGGGAAAGTTGCAGTTTAAATATATGTTGGGCGTTTTGATGACTTTTTATTTTAAATGATTTTTTCACTCAAATGAGGGTACATTTAATGTAAATTCTATCTCATCATTCCTAACCTTTAGTGGGATTAAATGTGGATAACTCATATGTGTAGTAATACGTGGTGAAAAACACACACACAAATATGACCCATTTTAAATGTATTTTAAAGGCAAAAATAAGAAAAAATTAAAGTAATATTATATTTCTGTATGATTTGACTTTTGTCTAGCAAACGTAAAAAGTATAACGTAAAGATAATTTCTTAGTTTTGAAAACCCATTTCAAACCAAATGTTACCGAGTCCTATGATATTTAGCACCTGTAGTAAAGAATTAGTATTTAAGGAGTGAAAATCTTTAATCCATTAAATTTATGCTAGTTGAAATTTAAAATATCAAATGACGACAGGTTCTGTCTAGCAGTGCTTATTTTTCAAACATCTTAATAAGTCTCCTTTGGACTTGATATAGTATATTTAGATATATTATTTTTAAATTAGTAAAACTTTAAAATATGTGGACAATATGAAATGTAACATTTAAAATGTCTTTTCTATTTCGTTTGAATTCTGAGCACATTAAACACAGCTTAAATATACATGTGCACCCACGTGTGATAAGTGATAACTATATTATTACTATTAGCTACGCATATTACTACCTTTTCAGGCTATACGCACTTACGCTAATGTGTAATGGTAGGGTGATTGTGAAATGAAATGGAGGACCTACAGTTTAACGTGGGATCCGAACCACGGAGGAGGCCTGGCATTTTCCACATTCACAAGTTGTGATTAATACACGTCTTGTCAGAGGTGAAGGAAGGGTTTGTCAATCAGATAAATCTATGCCGGGTCTGAGGATTGAACCCCGGATCCCAGCACAGAAGTCTGACACCTTACCCCTAGACCACCAGGTCACCTGATAACTATATTGAGAAGGTATATTTTAATAATGCTTGATAACAAATACGGGTATACAAGAGTATTAATATAGTATGACCTCATTTACTCAAACTTCGCTCACATAAACTTAAACTTAAAGTCCGTTCACCGTAGGAATTGTTTTCTGAAAGTCCTTTTTCCCTAATAGAAATCTATTATATAGTAGGATATTGGTAGGAAAAAAGGCCTTTCAGAGAGTAACTCCTACCGTGAATGGAGTATTACAGACTATTCCTTGTGATAAATTGGCAAGAGTCCGATTAGAAATATAAGGAACCTATATTATATTACAATAAGAAGGGGTAGGCGTTAAATTGTTTAAAATTTCTGAATGGGCCTGTCTTACTACCCAATAATTCGCTCTAGGATGAGCTGTATATTATTAATAATTTTGTCCTTTATTAGTTTGGCTTGTAAGTCATATGTTGGGCTTGGAGGGGGGAAAAACATTTTAAAATAAAGTTTGAATAAATCTCCTTACGTTTATAAACCTACCGTTTGTGTTACAGTTATGTACAAATAGTAGCCTTCTCACATCATATCACGGCGTTTTGACATTGCTAACCAACAAATACTCATTTTTATTATCAACAATACTAATAATATTTGATTTTAAACTATATATAAATTTAATTAATTTAATTGGTGGGAATCAATCAACAAAAATATTTAGCCTGAGCATGAATTTTATTTCTTATGAGAAACACCGTTCTGAACCTTCAGGATGAACAACAATCACTGTATATACTATATACATATTGGTTATCCTGTATAAATGATTGTAATTATTTGAAGAAGGTTAGATCTATGTTTCCAACATTTACGCTAAGGTGGGAGTTTAGGAGACGTGAGAAATGGACGGTGTTTTTACAGTTTTATAACAAGGATTTAAAAAAAAACTACATAAAATATCGTTCTAGTAGAAACATAGAGTTAAATTTACTTCACGCTTTTATATCAACAGTTGTTAAATATCTGCCATGAGCATAGCAACATTAGATGATAAACTTTTTAAATGGATAGAAAAAAAAACTAATTTCTGTAGAATATCTTGAACAGATATTTAAAAACGGTTGAGGTCACAATGCTAATACAATTAAATTTATCTTCCTACAGGAACAATATTTGATTTATTTTAAAAAAAAAGAATTATATATAAAAACTTCAAAAACACTTACCTTTTATCACGTCTCTTAAACTTTCGCTTTAATCTCCAAATTTATCAAATCTATACATTTTACATAAAACGTTGTTTAGTATGAAGCTAATTCTACCTTTTAGTAACTATTTAAAAATGTTATAAAATACCTAACGTGAGGATTTTAATATTTATATACATGTTGATATCATTTGTCCTACATCTTAGATGGAACCATAATGTATAATAACAGACCACTTCCTATTTAATGCGGATTTTTTTGACGTCTTTAAGGGGTCTCAATTCTCCTTTAGTCCTTTTAATATTAAACTCCAATTAGACATAATCCAATTATTAATTACATTAATTTAGTTACCGTTTTCGTAAAAGCTATACAAATCTCACATGAGCCACAACATTCAGGCTGATACATGACACGTTAATTAAAGTAGAACAACTGGAGCTGTTTGTGTAGTCGGAATTTTGGCAGGAAGACCTTTTAAGAAAATTAAAAACATACAAAACTCATATTTGGTCTAGGGGGTCAAAGTTCCTTACTACCGATTCAGAGGTCCCGGGTTCAATACTCAGAAAATAAGGATTTTTCTGTGAAGCAGTGGATCTGGAACGAGGTTAACTCAGCCTAGTGAGGATAAATGGGGATATATTCGAAAGAAATAATAGTTTTTCCACTTTAGATTATCGACCGTAGGGTTCATTGTGCTAACCACATGACACCCTCTATCAACAAAAGTGTTAGCACTATTATCAACAACCGATGGCGGCCATTCATTTGGTGTGACTCGATTTCAGGTTGACGCCATGGAGTTTCTATTGCTTGTTTTTTTTGTGATAAAAATTGATAAAATATAATCTTATTAGTGATAGTTGTTGATAATCTCTATCAAAAGTGACAGCTGTAGATTAAATAGAGTTGACTTATGTAGTCGTTTAAATAAATTTAGTAAATTTTGTGAGTGTATGATTCGGTCCTTTATACCACATTCCTAATATAAGTGCAATAGACCCCCAATCGGGACGTGTCTACATTTTTTATTTTTATTTTTAACTTGTTTGAGTTATTTAACGTGTACTTTAAAACGGACCTATTATATCAGCACACGAGCATATATGTGAGCAAGAGAGAAAGAGCCTACCATTTTTGCACGGAAGGGTATTTTCAAATAACCTCCAGGGTTTTTTACAAACCACAATCGACATGGAAACGATGGCCTTACTTTTCCTACAAAGGGAGTTGGGCTGCGATTTTTTATCGATCCAGAGAAATCTGTCGACTCCAGTTGGGTTGGAACCTAAGAACATCGAGTCGTAAGGTGAGCCCTTTACCCCAAGGCCACAAAGGTATACAAGTCTCTATATTAGTTTAAAATGTTGTGTACTGATATAACCAGTAGAAAATGCACTTCAAATACCTCAAACAAAATAAAAGAGCATATTTGTGTGCTTTTATTCTCCCTTAATTAACCTCTCATACTTTGTTTTGAACTAGCTCAGTGGTAAAAGAAGCAATTTAAAAATTTAGGAAGCATTAGTTCTGTTTTTACTAATCCGGAAAAAAAATAATATTTTTTTGTTTGTGGTTTCACACCCTTACATTAAAATTTATGCATTAGATTAAGTTATTGTGCTATTAAAAACTTGTGAAACGACATCTCAGCTCAATCTTTAGTGCGTCTCATTACTGAGCTAAGGGACCTGGGTCGATTCTCCTATCACTCAAGAATTTGACGATTGGTGAATTTGGGGCTTCCTCTTTTAAGGTGATGAATTGAACTCAAAGGGCCTGGATACATTTTTTTATCATCGCGTCTTACTAACGGCTCAAGCTATACGCTTGTATAATAATTACTCTAATGGGGTGGGAATTAGGAAGGTTGAATTTAGAGGAAGTGTACCAGTATTTTCGTAAAGGGAGCTTGAGAAACTATTCATGGAAAACCAACCTCAGTAGACCCGACCGGGATTCGATCACCGTTCTCCCCGGAATCTGCAGGCCAATCTAACACGAGAGTGGCGCATTAGGACACGCGGCCAACAAAGCGAACTTAAGAGCCTATTAAAATCTAGAACAACAATAAGAATGATTATGATGATGATGATGATATCTGTAACAACAGTAACTTAATAAGCGTGCTATAACTTTTCCACCAGCTACTCTTTGTGATTAAGGCAATAGTACCAAATTATTTTTAAAAAGTCACATTTTCTAGAATTAGAACTTTGAAATATGACACAATAGCCACATTTGTTCATTATAGTCCAAATTTACAGTAGAAAACTTTACAAAAACTGTACCACACAGACTTTTTTTGAGTTGTTTTTTTTCAATTTAGTTTAAAACTTTTGTTTAAATCACAAATAAGTAAAACATTAATCGGACTTTAAGAAACAAGAATGTGTATAGCATGACAATTTATAATGAGTTGTTTAGTACATGAAAATTTTTTACTGTAAATGTTATTTAAAAACCAGAGAATAGAAACTAATTGTAGTTAATTTAACAAAATAAACCATATGTTGTCTTCATAGAAAGTATGCCTTTAGTAGGTTCCCAACAAGTGTAAGCATAAATGGTTTAAAATAATAATAGTAATGACACGTTATGCATATTATGAGCAATACATGATTATCAATACACCTTAGCTCAGTCAGTATCGTGTCTGCCTAATTAGCTAAGGGTCCCAGGTTCAATTCTCAGCATGACCAAAAAAATAGCATTGATGAAATAAAGGTTTACCCCTTCACATTTTATTTTTATTTATTTTTTATTTTCAATTTCCTTATACATTTGTCCTGACATCTTATTTTAATATAAATCAGGACATTTCTGCTCTATTCATATTACAATATGCCTTCTATATAGTTACACATACACTTTCTGTAATATAAACATATACTACTACTAAAACTACTTTTCCTGTTATTGATCATTACCAATTTACATCGACCTGTGCCTATTAGCAGCTCAGTCTACTATTTATCAATACCATTATTTAATTTATGATAACTTATAACTATACTTATCCTCTTTCCCTATTACAGTTATTTGACTATATATATTTTTTAATTTCCTTTTGATATAGCTGCCTTGGACTTAAATCTAACTTAACCTAACTTATTCCTAGTGCCGTCGTCTACCCAATCAGTTTATATGTTTCCTTTGTAGGAAGTCCCATTTTCTTTTTCTTCTCTGGTCACTTCCTACCGTGGCCAGTCGACATCCCTGGAGTGCTCGATAGCTGCAACCCAGCATCTCGCTTGTTTACAAGAGAGCAGGGCTCTTCGAGTAAGAAGCAACTTCCGACGTCTCAACTGTATCCCCTTACTTTCCTTCTCCCCTATCCGGTATTGCAGGCGTCCCTGGTTCATCAGCGATATTCATCACTGGTATCCCTGAGATGCCTTTCCTCGGCTAGAGCTCTAGATATATCCAGAGGCCATCAAAATCTAGTCCACCCTCCCTTTTATTACACTCTCTGTGTTTTGTTTCACCTGTTTGGTAACGTCTCGTCTAAGTCAGATGATTCTTCTCCTTCTCCGTCTCCCTTGTCTTCACTTGTCACTTCTTCCTCAGTTGTTTCTTCCTGTATGTTTTGCCTCAAGTCTTAGTTCTGTATTTGTCTTCTATCTTTTAGTTCATCCATGTGTGTCCCTTTCTACTTTTGATACCCTGTCCACTATCTCATTGAGGTAGCCCCACCGGTCCACATCCCTTAATATATGGTATATGGCATTGGCCTGTACAGGCATTAGTATGGTATATGGCATTGACCTGTATAGGCATTAGTAGTTCCATTCTTTCCCTTTCCGTAAATATACATTCCAAGGTCACGTGTTCCGGTGTCGCCTCTCTTCCGCAACAGTAAAGATTGTTTTCACTCAAGTTCATCCTAAAAAGGGACGCTCGGTATGGGCCGTTCCCTGTGATATAGTGGACAAGTCCCTGGGAAGGTTGAAGATGCTTCATTCTGTCTTTCTTGTACATTCAGAAATAACTGGAATGTCCTTCTACCAGTGGTACTCTCTTCCCAGTCTGCTTGCCAGTCCCGCAGAAGGGTCTCATATCATCCTTGGTACTTACACCGTTAGTTTTTAAGTCTATTACTTTGTCTAACTTCCCCTTTTCAAGCCACTATTCAGCGGCCCTCTTTCGTACTTCTAAGTCCAATGGCCAGACACCTAGGGTGACACACAACGCGTTTGTTGGTACAGTTTTGTAGGCCCCAGAAAGTCTCATGATAATTTTCCTCTGAAGGTCTCTTTTAGCTTTGTCCCCTCTCAGTTGTTGTGCTCATACTCCTGCTCCATATCCCACTAAGGACACTATCAACGACTGATGGTATAGTCTATTCAGCTTTAAGGACAGATTGAACTTACGCTGCCCTAGAGTGACTATCCCATTCATAGCCCACAAGGCTCTCCCGCATTTTATACGTGAGCTAGGAAGCTATGCTTCTCGTCAATCGTCACCCCCAGGTATCTAACCATTTTGCTCCTTCTAATAGTTTGTTCTTATATCTTGATTATCGGATATCTCTTAATCACTCCCCTTAGCAGCATGTATGTTGATTAATTAACGGCCGTGGACTGGATAATGTACCTATTCTAGTCTTAAGATATATTATAAGGCATATGAAGCTACGACAGGCCTAGCCAGCTGGCATTCGAAAATACATGGCTTGCAGTAGTGGGATTCAGCCGGTTCGGACGAACCTGTTCCTAGAATTTCCCAAGTTCGCCGAACTGGTCCTTCGTTTGTTTGTTTTTGTTTTTTCGAATCGGCTGCTATTCACGTTGCTGTCATGAATTTTATTTCATAGTAATGTGCTACATTAGTAAAATTCGAGTAGGAAGTCCAATATCGACCTTGGGTCTTTTCGACTGAGTAATCGATACTCATTATTACTATCGAGCCACAAGGGATATTATATTATAGCCTAAGCATTTTAATGGATTCTCATAGTTCTGGGTGCTAGCAGCGCAAGCATTCACGTCATTACGTTATGGTTCTAATCGCTGACAGTAGAGGGGCCGTTTTATATTATTTTCTTAACCATGGCCCAGCTGTTGATGTGATGGAAAATACATAAACTTGTCGTTCATTCGTATTTTAATAGAGATACGTGCTCATTTAGCTGTGATTTTCTGTTTGGTCTTTTAAGATTAACCGTGTACTCTTATAACATTCCATTAGCTTCTCGTTTCGATTATGTATTTATTATGGAATGGAAGTGTATGATGAAAATCAATTAGCGATTTGTGATTATATTAAGGAAGGTAATAAATAACTTCAAAAGACTATACATTGTTTTTATTTTTCACTTTGAAAGAGAGCCGGTTGTTAAAAAAATTTAATCGCACCATTGATGGCGTGAATTAAAAAACTAACCCAGGTCGCAGGCAGGAATCACTGATGGATGCAAAAAATTGATTATCTTTCTATTTAAATCGATTCACGATTTACTTCCTCCATAGATATCTACTAAAATTATATCCTAACGACTATTGCTCCAGTATAAACATAGAGTTTAATTTTCTTCAACATTTGTTCGACTATATGTCATGAGAAAAGCAGCATTAGTTGAGGAACTTTTTTAAATGAAGAGAAAAAGTTGTCATTAAATTCCAGGACACCCTTGACAGATACTCACCAACTGTTGATATTAACATTCGAAGAAAATTATAATATATGTCTCTATTGGAGAAATATTTTATTCATTTGCCAAAAAGAGGTTTTGCTAAAGAACATACAGATACACTCACCTTTTCTCGCGTCTCCTACACTCCCACCTTAAAGACGACTATCCTAATCGTTGTCACACATATCGTAGCTCAAATGGCCAAGAGCGTCAGAAAGATCGAATTTCCGATGGCGGGAAGATTGAAATTTGACTTTCGGACAAATGAAATAGGGAATACTTTTTTTTACCTTACCTCTATTCCCGTGAATTCGGTGTGCATTTCATTTAAACATGCATTTTCAAACCCACCCCCTTGATGTTGAACGTATTCCTATAGCAGTTTCTGGGAGTAAGGACCTTATTTGGCTGTTACAAAAGTTATTTAAAGGCTTTAATATATTCATACTCATGCGTCAAGTTATATGGTCTTTATCCGTAATTTTTGATAGATAGTACCAATACCTATAAAATAAAACTAATATTTTATAGTAAAACCCACCTCGTTGGCGTAGTTGGCTAACGCGCTTGTCGTGTTTAGCTCGACTGCTGAAGACGGGGAGATCGAGGTTCGAATCTCGGTCGGGTGAACTGGGTGTGCGTTTTCCTAAATGGTTTTCCACTCTCCCTCCACGCAAATGCGGGTTCACTTCCTCTAATTCAACCTTCCCAATTCCTAATCCATTAGAGTAATTAGTACTTAAAGTGTATAACCCGAACGGGTAGTAAGACGTGGTGCTAAATATTATTATTATTATTGTTTATAGTAAATTTGTAGCGATATTTACTGTAAAAGATGTTTGTACTTTTTAAAAGGACCTTATTATCAAAATCATACTATACTAATAAAACACTTTAATTTTTTTTTCTTTTAGTACCGCTATACACTTATGTACTAATTATGCTAATGGGCAAGGGATGGGGAAGGTTGAATTTAGAAGAAGTGTACCCGCATTTTTGTGGAGAGATCGTGGGGAAACCATTTAGGTAAAACCACCCTCAGTACACCCGACCGGGATCGAACCACGATCTCCCAGTCATCGGGAGTCTAGTCTACTGTGAGGGTAGCACCTTAGACTATGCGGCCACCGATGCGGGTTAATTCACCTTTTGTTTAGTCTTTAAAAAATTTTAGCTTTCTTTTTAAAACAATAATTTGTTTACATGCTCAAGACTAAAGTTTTAGCAAATGAGAGAATATTAGTGTTTCAATTATATCGATGTGAAAGGGGGGGGGGGG
>CABFOW010002942.1:8995-70880 GCA_902141385.1 Timema californicum
ATATGGTTGAAATAGTTAAGATTATGTTACTTATAAATATTCTCCTATAGTTCACTCTGGATTTTATTATCCCCTTCACGGAAGAACGGAATTTCACCTTCCGGCTGATCCACAAAATCCATTATAGCTAGGCCTGTCAGTATTTCCAGGGACTCACAACAAAACAGATGATTAAATTAATGTTCAAACCTGCCTGGATATAAAAACTACGTAAGCCTAGTTGAAAAAAAATACACTGAAATCACTTATGTGGTTATAAATATCCTAGATAAAATATACACAACATCCATCCGAAACCTTAACAGGGATTCGAACCCCAAGACCTAGGTCTATAATACTACAATTTTCCCGCTCGATATCCTACAGGATAGAATTAACTACGGATTCAGTTGTTGACAAATATCCGGCTTGTCCTTCATCGAGACTCACAACACAAAACATGATTAAATCATGCTAAAAATTGCTTGAATAAATATTCTACCAAAAAAAACTACATTTAAAGCGGTTAAGTGGTTCCATAGATATATACAAATATCCGGCTGGCACTTCACCGGGACCTAAACCAATACACCCAGTTATAATTACAAACCTAAAAAATGCCTGGATAAATACACTAACGAATAATAAAAACTACCCCACAGTAATTGTGTTGTTCCATAAATGTATACAAACATTCGGCTGGGCTTTCACCGGGACTCCCACCGAAACACCTGATTATTCACAAATAATGCTAAAACCTGCCTGGATATTGAACCAGTACAAAAGTAACAAACACACCGCAATTTGTTAAATGGTTTCAGAGATAAATAAATCCGGCCGTATCTTTAAAAGAAAATCAAACCCTGACTGTATGTATGCGAAATCCTCTCTTAGGAAACATCATGATGAATAGAAATAAATGCACCGCAATTGGTTGTGAAATTCCAGGTATCCTTGGCTATAGACAGATATCCTTAAATATAGTACAGAACTATAATATATTTTTACTTGAATATATTTATATTCCAAACCTTAAAAAAGCAGAGATATTATGTAAAGTGGTTTTAAGCTAGTAAAACAAAGCAATATTTATCCTTGCTTTTCAATTATCATTTATACCTCCTCACTCTGATATTGTATTATTACTTGCCTACGACATGGCCAGTTTTATTGTTTGTATTTCCAGAATTGATTTAGTAAAAAAACAGATTTGAAAAAAATAATCACAGTTAACATTATACTTTAAATTTATAATAAAATGATAATAACCAACGCAAATCTTAATAAACCACACCTTTAATTAATCAAAGTATTAATTATTAAAGCGTTTTACTAATAGTTATATTATAGCCGCTATGGTAAGATTAAATAAATTATGGAATTGAACTATGCTCCCACAAAGTTATACACAGTCATAATAACTTTGAAGACACAAATAAATTCACTTTTATAACTAAAATATGTCCAATAGATGAGATGTTATCAATATTTATTTTTTGTCCGCCCGGAAATAATATAAGATATTTTAAATCAGGATTGGGAACTTTAAATTACAGACGTTTTTTTTAAACCTCAGCTTCTTACAAATAAAGTAAAAATCTTTAAGAGTTAAACTGTTATTTACGTTACATGTGTGGAATATAATAATTAATCATTAATAAATTTATAATTGGCTATAAACAGTAATGAAGATTCTGGAAAAGGGGAGACTTGCTTTATGTTACCATGTGAAACCAATCAATGTGGCAACAGTGCCCAAATAACGTTTGACGTGGTAAAACCTTTAATAGCTAAAAAAATTACCAGCCCGTATGTTAATTAGAGCAAACATAATTAATTAACTTAGTATGTAAATATTAGTTATCGATTTTATCATTATCAGAACAATTAAGTAAAATCAATTTATTAAATCAAACCATTTGGGCATCTCTATAAAAGACATAACCCCTCCCACATCACTCCTTCCCAACAGTCAAGAAATAATTTAACGACTTAAGGCCTTCTCTTATTTAGGTGTTGGGCATAGCTAGGCAAACTATCCTACAGTTATGTGTGGAGGAATATCATACCCCGTGGGCTCAGTGATTTATAAGTTGCTACCTTTCACTTTCGACGTAGTGTACTTCCTTATAATAATTTATTTTCACTGGATTAATTATCTTAAGCTATTTTAAAATTAGATCAAAATCAAATCATAATAATCTAAAGAAAATTTCTGTAATTTTGTCTTTTTTCAGGATCAAGAGAAAATCCGTAAAATCTATAGATGTTGACATTTCTGCCCAGGTATAATTTTTAAAATAACATTTAACTATTATACATATAAATAAGTACTACATAGTGTTTAAAAGGCACAATCCCCAACTTTTATTTAAAATATATTTAGTCTTTGTACCTCATACTCCTTTTCTTCCGTATCGTCATCAGAGTACTCAGTTTTTTTCTTTTTTTTAGCCTCTACTTTTTTCTTGCTGGCTGGGGTTGGTTTGGATCTCTTTTTCTCATTATGAGTTTGGAAATAAACTTTAATAATTTCTGGGCAGTTTAGAGAGTCTTCAAACTCCCAAGTGTCATTGTCGGGCCCATATCCTTTCCAGCGAATTTTAAACTGTTGCTTGCCCCGATGTTGTCTACTATCGATGATGCAATCAACCTGTAAAAATACAACACTTTTATTTCCTGCATTTGACAAATATAGAAAAGGAGGCAATACGACACTTGGTGTTTTGTGTTTGAAGTAGATTTGTGATGGGTTTAAAGAACATCACATTCCAAGTTTGGACTGGTTTTATGTTTACGTTTCAAAAGTATACTTTAGACCACAGTTCCCAAACCGTGGTACATACAATTATTCCCGGTGGTACGCCGTGAGAAGCCAAACAAAACGAGCACATTAAATTTGTAAAGAGCATCAGAGCTTAGAAACAAATTCGAACTAAGTCTAGACAAAAATAAGAGGGATTTAAAGTGGGTGTGGTGGTGGCAAAATTTATTAAAACTCTGAGAGCCGGTGCAGCTGCAATTTATTGAAATATTAAATATTCAACACAATCTTGGTGGTGCTACAAATCACGGAAATGATTGGGGTAGCGGGGGGAGGGTATTCCATTCAAAAGGTTGAGGAAACATAGCTTTAGGTTACTGTTAAAAACAAAAAATGCTGTATTAAATTAGTAGCTATCACACAAACATTAAAAACTAATTGATTACCTAGTTAATCCAAGAACTGCCAATATAGGTCCAATATTTTAATTTACCTGCGTGATTCTAGGTCCCCAGAAACAAGAATCCAGTTTTAAAATAACTTATAAGTTTTAAGCATCAGAGCCACTTATTGGTGTGTGTGTGTGTGTGTGTGTGTGTGTAGGAGTGGCGTTGGAGGTGCATGCATGCAAGAAAACATTTGATAAACTGTTTGTTTTAGTAAAAATGGCATTGTCTAATACATTCAGTATAAATAGTGTTAATATTTGGGATACACCAAATGGTGCAAGTGTGGGAGTATTGTACAGTAGTGCAATGTAAAGCCCAGTTTACACGGTGCCGACCTTCTAACTTGGCTCCTTTGTACTATCCCTTACTGTTCACCCTGGAGAAGTGAGCGAGTGCCATAAGCATGAAAATGTCTGAATATTGTATAGTTCTTATTTTAAAGATATTAAAATAATTGTCTTTATACATGAGGTGGCGAAGAATAGGACTAAAAGAGTGTGGCCAAGGGAATGACTGTGAGAGGTCCTATAGTAGCAGCATCAGCAATATTGAAAGAACCGTGTGGTCACGTTCCAAGTGGATATAAAGCTGTTATCAGAATTGTACCCCTTTTCTTATTATACCAATGGGTACATTTCCCCGATACCCCATATGCTGATGCGTCAGTGCCCAAAAACTTGGTTTTTACAATATTGTTTAGCGTCCGGGGACGTCTCACTCTTTAACCAAACAAAAGATAAACAACACCATTCTGTTTCACAGTTATTTTATTACTCCTCCCTCTTGAGGTCGTACACACACGTTCCCCCGTCAACAGACACCTTCATCTGACCCTCTATCTCGGACAGTCCTCTACTTCACATTTTAACGTCTGTTCTCTTCCCCAACTTCGGCTTCACTCCTCAATCTTTTACTCCCTGACCTCTCCACAGACTGAGAGCCGTGCCGCCTAGCGGCACACCTCCCAACCAAACGACCCGGTGTGACGTAGACGGCACACAATATATGGGGAGTTTATTAACTAAAATTTTGAAATTCCAATATTTCCATTTAAGTATGGCCAGTCAGGGCTTATCTGACACACTTAAAAAAAATTGGGCTAATGTAATACAATGCACAAATAAAATGTTCTATTTTGAATAAAATATTTAAATACCCTTTTAAAGAAAATTCATCGTATTTTACTTGCCTATAATTAATTTTACATTGCCTTATGTGTTAAGATTTAAGTCTACAAATAGTCTTATTTATTAAGCTAAAACTTTTAAATCTGATTTGTCAACTTTCAGTATATCTTAAAGACAAATTAAGGGGGCCGCCTTGGTACGTGAAAAAGTATCAGTCGTGTGGGGAGGCCTCGTCTTAAAATGAAATGCTCTGTGCTGTTTTCTTGAACTACAGCGTCTGTCTCTGTCTAATCTTATCCTCTTTACACTTTCCCCACCCCCCATATCTACCCTCGATTTCAAGAGAAGAGAAGCAACGGAAAGGAAANTTAAGATATTCAAAATCTGAATGTTGTGATATAATTAGCTACATTTTGTGAACAATTTAGTCATTTCTTACTAAAGGAAGTATTTTATATTAATGGTTAAATTCTAAGGATTGTCATACACACGGTGTGTGCTATTATGATAATTAAATGAGGACATGTGCCAATTTTTTCTATAGATTCAAAACTTTATTTAATTAAAAATGGGCTTCCTACTATATTTTGTTTTATATTTAGTGTAAAGGATAGGTAGTTTGTAGGCCCAGTTAGATATTTCAACTTATGAGCTGTTGGCTGTACTGTTTACAAACCTGTTATATGTTTTGGTTAGGATTATGGTTTTGATTTCAATTTGTTGTGATGTTGCACTGTAGGCCCTAAATTTTATCTCCTTGGTTGTTTTCTTCTAACCAGTGTGTTATAGAGTTTAAATTATGATGGGAAATTATAAAAGTAAGAACACAAGAAAAGAAATAATTATTAGAGAAGGCAGCGAGCGGGATTAGTGGAAAGTGGTGAGTCAGTGCGAGCAGTGTCAGAGCAATTAAACCAAGATAAAATGTACTTGCATCTTTTAAAATAGTAGTTTGAATTTCCTACAAAGAGGACCTGGACAGAAGAAGGCATTTGCAGCTCAAGTTGAAGAAAACTTATCATAATAATTGGAAACTATGGCAAATTACAGATTTGTTTTGGGGAAGAAAGAAGTGTTGGATGTCGTAAAAGAGTATGTGGAGGAAAACAGTTTGCCAGCACCATTTAAAGATGGAATTGAACATGACTGGTTCAAAAAATTTTGCAAGGATTGCTAGTGGGGATCCTTTTATCAAATGTGGTTTTTATGATATATTAATAAGATAAATTTAGAGACTTTGTTATGTCATGGTTCAGGGATACCAACAGAACATTTAAAAATAATAAATTTGTGAACCTGCTGTGCGAGGTGTGTATACAAGGTCTGAGACCAGAAAACATTATGTATGGCTTTCAATCCACCAGGATTTGTCCTACACACACAAAAAAATATCAAGTGTCAAGATTCAACTCAGACAAACATCAGCGATACTTTAAAATCAACACCAACTTCATCTTTCAAGCCAAAATATTCCTGCAGCTCTACACTTGTTCCAGGTCCATCACGGCAAGTGTTTGCCTAACTCCATGATGCATCATCAGATGAGCCAAACTCAACAAGCTTAACCCTACTTTTAGAGGTGAAAGAGAAGCACACTGCTCTAATCAAGTGAAGAAGATAAACTGACCCCAGTGAAGAAGGTAAACTGACCCCAGTGAAGAAGTTGCTTCCTTACTACAATTTCATCATGTTTTTACAAAACTTATATTTTTACTCCAAGCAGAATACTAGAGAAAGTAAAGTTGCTTATTTCAGTATTTTTTCCATGCATGTAAACTTGTTTGAAAACTAGAACAATTGAGAATTTTTTCTGTATAGTAACAGCCTTGACTGTCGTCCCTGTATTTTAAGAGATATTAAGGTTATATGGAAGGGTAATGAACCAAATAATCCATATTTCAAAAGGATAAAATTATATAAAGTTAGGGTTATGTTCATTGTGATTAAACATTTTTATTCTAGGAATTTTAAATTGTATTGACAGTGAAAAATATCCTTGAAATGAAAGTCTATAGTTGTTCACAACAAAGATTCTCCTTCTTAGAAATAAGTGTTGTCCTTTATTTTGTGCAAAGCTCATGTTTTCTTAGAACTATTATAACAGTTACTAGTGGTCAAGACAAATATAATGACAGAAAAAAGAACAACTAAGCCCCAAACTATTAATTTACCACTCAAGGTGAACCAAATCAGATGTGTAAGAAGAAATCTCATCTACGTGGGAAAGTTAAACATTTGTAATTATCATATTTACTCAGACTTGGATTCAAATTCAGGATTCAAAGGTAAAATGAGGATTTGGATTTGAGAAAAAATGGATCTGACCCATATTTAATAAATATATACACTTACATCTATTACACTTGTTTGAATGGCCTCCATCGCAATCCTTTACACACCAAGCAATTTTTTTAAATAATGAATTTGTTTAATAAATACAGAATTCTTAATGGAAATCAAACAACAAATGTGATATTAATAAAAATTACTTGGAAATAAGAACAAATGCAGCTTCCTAACACGATTAAAAATTAATCTAGTAAAACCTAAAAACAAAATATTCTTTAGAATGTAGACAAAAATTAGCATTCAATAACAACACTCTTTCAATTTATGCATTTCATTTTCTAATACTTCTGCTTCTTCCTTCATTTCCTGCAGAAATGTTATTTTTACTACTAACGGCTGGCCATAAAACATTTTATCATAAAATTCCCTGGCATTTCCAGGTTTTCCAGACAGCAATTAAAAAACATTCCAAGCCTGGAATTTATTTTACTTTTCTTGGATGGGAATTTTCTTGTTTATTACATTGTCAGGCCTCATAGCATATTTTGAGTGTCAAAAGGTAGGAAAAGTAGAACTGCCAATTTGATAAAAAAAAAAGTAAGACATGTTAAAAACACTATACTCACCTTAGTGCCAAAATAAATAATTTAAATTTTTTTTTTTAATCAAAAACAATGTTTTTATGTTATTGGGCCTGTAGCAAAGATAATAAAAAGGAGGAATGCTCGATCATAATCCTTGCTATCCTCCTCATATCTTCCCCCCACCCCTCTTTTTAATTTATTTTCTCTTTAGTATAGTATTTATTTTACTTTGTCATTTCATTATAAATCCAAATTTGTAAATAATGATAGTGAAACAAAATATTAATAATAATGATAATTATTACAATAATGATGTTCATTGTCATCAAAAGATGACTGTCTTCAACCTAAAAATAAGATATATTAAAAAATAATCTGTGAAACATCTTGATAAAAATATATTTTTCTACCACAGTGTCTTACTACCAGGGGGATATGCTTAACAAAATATATCACTCTTCCAGTTGTTTTTGGGTTTCTTTGATACATATTGACTTGCACAAAAGTAGTCCAACATTGTTGTCTTTCTCTTTTGAATTTGTTTGTTTCTTATTTTCTCAAAAGCAGAGTCACTTTCTTCAAATATTTCGCCCACAGCTTCTAGCGTAGCGTGAGCTATTTGCAAACCTTTCTGATCATTGATTTTCATTGCATTCTTAATTCTTTCATTCGCTTCTGCCATTAATGACTTGTAAGATTGAACAACTTCTTCTTTAAGCTTCTGATTCTTGCTTTTCTAATAGGTTTCCATTTTGCATTGCCTCTTTAGTTTCCTGTGATTTCTTTTACAATACTTTCCTACATGCTTGATACACTTCACTTTTGTTTTTATTTTCTCTTTATCTCCTTTCTCTTGTTGCTTCTGTTCAGCCTCAATTCTCTTCTATTCTTCGAGTCCAGCCAAATACAACTTATGCGCCCAAGTCTTTTATTGACGAAATTCTTTGTAAATGATACGTTGCAGTAGGAGTTTTTCCTCAAAAGTAGGACAAAAATGAGCCCTGCATTGATAACATATTTTAGAAAAATTATAATCTACCAAACAACAACATTTGTATAAGTTCTTGTTGATTTTCCAATATTTAATTAGATATGTGCGTCCCTGTGTAACCATATTATAAAACAACCCCTGTACAACCATCTCATGATAGAATAACATAAATATGCAATGCATTTTGTTAACATTGAGAAACAAAAATTTTCACTTTTGTTTAAATGTTTAGCTGCAGAATCAATCAAGTATTTAAATTCCCCGACTTTTCCTTAATTTTGATTAAATTCCCTGACATTTCCCTTTTCCTGTCTTTAGCCATCATGTACTAATTTACATATTTTGTTTGATCTTGTCTTCAATTCCAGTCTAATTCAATTTTTTTTTTTTTATTTTCGGGGAAGAGCTTTTCCCCTTGGATTTCTTGCATAATCTTGGAAATTGTCATATTTAGAAGTTCTGCTGCTGTAGTGACTTAATCAAAAATGAGCCATTTAAGACTGTTTTCATGTATTCATATAGGTTTTCAACCAGACATCCTGTAGCGTAAATCACAAGAACTGAAAACTAAAAACCTCTAGAGGACCAGTGTTACGAACACGGACAAATGGACTGTATGGTGGAATGGGATTGGGTAGAGGCAACTCACCTTCACTTTATGTTGTCTGTTTGGTATTGTCTTGGAGCAGTCAATTTCATTAACACACGCACACGAATAAATGATATCGGACCGCTTCCAGGTGAAAGTTCACGGAACCTATGAGTCTATCAAGTCTCAGCGCACGACTCACTAATTGGCAAAACAAAAAACCGCGCCAGCGACACTTGGCGGGAAAACAATAGACCTAGAGGGGTCCAGGTAAGTTCTTGTTGCCTCCAAGAGTGAGGAAAGGTTAATGGAGGTATAAGGAGTCAAGAAAATATAAGAAAAGACCAAAAAACAGTCTAAACCTCAACAAATAGCAATCAAATCACAAAACAACAAAATAACTAATTTCGAGGCATGGAGAACCTAGATAAAGGAGCACTATCCAAAGAGATATCATAGAGGAATGAAACATGAAGTAGAGACTAATGGTACTGATCTAACAATAAAACAATGTACAAACATATCCTTTACTTACAGAAAAAATTGGATCAATGGCTGCATTGTTATGGAAGAGAAAAAGGATATTTTGAGTGAAATATTGCAGCTCCTGGGATGCAGTTTTTTTGGAGAGAGTCAAAGCCCTTACCACTACCAATTTGCAATAATAATTATTAATAATATAATTGATTAAGTATTGTTTAAAGATGATCTTTATTGTTTTCAAGTCTACATTATACATCTCTTCAAAGTATTAGACAAGGCTTTTATTTTTCAGATTTCTTACTAAAATTTCTAATGAACTTGATCCAAACAAAATTAATCAAAAATCAATGTTTGTTACAACATATTATCTTTGAAACTTTGAAATTAAAATAAATTAAATGATCAGTATTAGGGTTCGGCAACAAATGATTGAGATCAGTAAGTTGAGTCATTGGCCGAAACTTATCTTTTTTATGAGTGATTGTCAACCAAATTAACATTCTATGTTTCAAAATAAAGCTCATTTTGCACAACTTATGGATACAAACATGATAATTTTCTGCAGGTGGTCTAATAACAAGCACATCAGCCATTAATATATTCTAACAATTCATAAGCCACATAAAAACTCTTTGGGTATTTTTTCTAATAAAGATTATGCTAATCTTGTACTGTATATGAAATACAAGAAGTATGATATTAATTTGTAGTTTAAGGTGGGATGGAAAAAGGGGGAGGCCCGAGAGCCAGGGCCAAGGTTTTTACAGTTTTTATGGCAAATATTTTTTTGGCTTTGATAAATAAATTATTGCTCCAGTACACAAATAAAGTTTAATTTTCTTTTCGTGGTGATAGCAACTGTTGCTGAATGTTCATCATGAGCATAGAGACATTAAATGATTTCCCTAAGGCTATTTTGAACGGCACCACCCAGGGTGCCCTCTGTAGCTGCTCCTGAAACAACCCATTCTCAAACTACCTCTTCCTTTCCCTGTAGTTATTTAACAGCACCACCCAACCAGCCGGGTATCTCCTCCCTTACTCGGAGACTCTGCAGTCTGTCATTCCAAGGCCTATTACAAGCCTTGATTTCACCTTTTACCACAGGTATCGACTTCCTCATTGAATCCTGCAGGCTTCGTATTTACATTGTCATCTTATCACCCCTCAGCTTCTCTCAATTAGATTCGCTCATGTTATATCTCCTTTTCCCTTCCCCATTTTCACCCACCAGCCTCCCTGCGGCAAAGTCAAAGATGATCAGGTTATGATCGTTGACCATGACGTTGCCCACAACCCTCAGACCAAAAATTTACAAGTACAATATCAGAATATGGGGAAGTGAAAATCACAAGTAATTATGCAAGTGTAACTAAAATCCCAAATGGCAATGTATTTTGTGCCCTATTGAAATAAAGTGTGTATGGCCTGTTCTTCTTCTTGGAGAAAACAATAACTGGTTCCAATTATCTGGATATGTTGATTGAAAGGTTGTTTCCAGTTGAAAGAAGACAAGCAAGTCAACAAATTTTTCTTCCAGCAAGACGGAGTACCACCTCACTGGAATCGCTATGTTTGAGAACATCTTGATTCACAACTTCCAGGGAGGTGGATTTGATGCGCCGGAGATGACTACAAAGTCTTCTGCACATGACCACCAAGGTCACCCAACCACACTGTACAAAACTTGTTTTTAGGGTTACATCAAAGGTGTTGTTCATATGACCCAACCCCATTTCCTCAGAATCTACAACAATTGTGATTATATATTAATGTGGCCATTGAGTTCATCTTGATGGATTATGTTGGAGCACGTGTGGGAATATCACCTTGATGTATGCTAGGTGACACGAGGGGCGCACATAGAATGTTTATGAGGTAGGAATAAAAGTGTTTAAGTTGCTCTTTATGGCGACATCAATTTCATGCCCATAATATCAATAACTAGAGAAGATATACATGAACAGTTTGTTTAATAACATATCTGACCTTATAAGAAATGAAATTTTGATAGCTAATCAAGAAATGGCTGAAAATAGCTAACAAACAATTTCATCCGTTTCTTCTTATACCTCTAAGGCAATGGTTTTCAAACTGTGGTCCCAACTGTGTACTGGGGGGTCACCAGACAGGATCACCATTATGAAATAAAGTGTGAAAGAGATAAAGAGTACTACAAGATTTCTTTACATGTGCAATGTGCATAAGAAACAAAGTATAATAAGAAATACACTCTTTAATTGATTGATAAAAATGTATTCTAAAATAATTTTCAGCTTCCAGAAGGAGACCGGTAGGGTGGGTGGTAAGCATTGCAACAATTGCTCCCACTATCGGTAAAAGTGTGGGAAACACTGCTCTAGGAAGAAGTGTACTAGGGGACCAATAAAGAACATTAAGTTGAACATGCCCTATCCTTTTGACCATGAAGCAACATCTTGAGGGTTAGGTACAGGCTGATTCACTCAGGGGTGAACACATATCTTTTAACTAAATTATTATTGTAAAGTTATATTTGAAAACTGTAGAACATACCTCGGCCCATGACACGTAGGAATGTCTTACAGATAGGGACTGAGCTGCTTGTGTATGGCACCTAGTTAATTTTAGTTTGAGCTGTCGTGACGTCACCTCCAGACGGTGCTAGCGTTGGTAGTGTTGCGCACTGTGCAGCGTAACTTAAGAGGGTTGGTGGTTCGAGCTTCCTCGCTTGTAATAAGAAAGTAGAGTGAATAGTAAAACTCAGGCAATATGTGAACTCAGGGTTTTTTCCCATGAACTTAGTTGAGCATGCATCGCATGAGCAACATTAGACACATTGTGTTAATGTGTAGTGAAGTTAGTAGACAAGTCAGCTTTAATCACATTATTTTGTAATGTTAATACTTTTATTTTATACAATTAGTGTTTTGCGAGCCACTGTGGTGTCATGAACATGTAGTTGGGAGTATTGAGAAATTAATTTATAGCTTTGGGTTTTTTGGGTAATTTGTCGGATGTTTAATTGTTTATTTTGCATGCACCCGTAAAAGAACGTTGGAAACTAGTCTCATCCTCTCGGACAAGAGCCCGGCTGTCTCAGACGAGCCTCCCATTCTCGTAGCCAAAATTGTGAGACTGGAAAAGGAATTTTTCAGAGGGGAAGGGAGTGACACATTCGAAAAAGTTTAGGTACGAAAGTACTTTCAAACACGTAAGAGGTCGCGCTTGCAGGGCTGGAGCAGTAAATCCCGAGGAAACCCAGGAACTGTTGGAAGTCATGTATCTGATCAAAGATGTGAGCTTTTGCTGGTAAATTTGCTCACAGCCCACAGAAGGAGACCCTCTGAAGCTGGTAAAGGGGCAGAGGAGGATGACTGTGTCGATGATTTGAATGGTATAGAGAAAGAGAACGTGAATTTTGTAGAGAGTCAGTGACCCCTGGCAGCTGACAGTTTATAATGTGGTCAGAAAAAGGAATTTAAAGTTCAATTCTGGGTGTGGGGGAGCCTATTTTATAGAAATGCCAACCCTGATTGTAGGTGGGGTAAATTGTTAGTTCAGTAGGAAATAGACAAAATCTGGAAAAATCTACGTCTGGATATCAAGTTGAACATTTCGCGAGAGCAAATTAAGACTGTGCGGGAGTTGGAGACCATGGCCATGCACTTTGAGCAGGCATACGAGAACATTTGCCAGTACGGTCTGGGTCAAGAAAGTAGACATCACGTACCCAAAAGGCTTTGTCCACTACGCTAAGACTGGGGGCCATTAATGCATGGGGACAGTGAGCAGTAAAGGAAAGAGGAGAGTATCCACGGACCACTGTCTTGCAGAGAAGGGGGTGCTAGGGCTAGTGAGTTGGGTTCAAGCCAGCCGGTCTCTAGGCTGTTGTTGCGATGGTTGTGGTAGTCCTGATCACGTGGTTCGTTTCTGTACTAAGCATGAGTCCAGGTCACAACATAAAAAAAATAGGGGGACGGGGCTTGCTCACCAAAGGCTCAATTGAGTGGTCTATCAATTAATTTCAAGTGCCTTATAGTGGAGTGGTTGGCAATGCAATCTCAGTCAAATTTTATGAGAAAATGGAAAAAAAGAAATTGTTGCTATCAGAGAAGGTCAGAAATTAGTGTGTCATCCAAGTGTGATAGCAGGCTATGCTGTATATCAAAATTGTGGGTTTATCTAGTCCCACGGTTGATCGTTCAGATTATTTTTGTAACTGCCCCTTTATTTATATCACAAATAAAAGTCAGGTTGATCACAAGAGGGTTTATTTATTTTCAATAATAACAATACTCGATGAGAAAAGAGTGGGACAAGCCCAGTGTTAGGCGCAGGCAGAATAAGGCCATTAAAAATAATATACAAACAAAGATTTGGGGCACGACCCCGAGTAATAAGATGGCCGCCGAAGGGACCCACAGTATTAACAAACATTCAAATTGACCTTCATAGAAATTCGTAATGCATAATGATAATAATTTACTGTAGGAACAATAACCCGCATACTAGCAATAAACACAAGACAGACTATTCGCCATCGGCGACTCCCCAATAACTTACGAAAAAGAGAGTTTTCCCAAAAAGGTTTACCATCACAGCCATTCTAAGGCTCAAAAAATGGAACCAAGAGCCATTATACAGATGCATCATAAAATTGAATAACAAATTGAATAACCTAGCTATTAACAATACTAATACACTAAAGGCGTCTCGCGGCCCCAGGTTTGACCAACCAAGTTCAGGTCAATGGAAATTCAATCCCCCGATAATGACAGTATCATGACCTTTCCGCGTGATTTTACCCAAGTACTCAAAAGGTACAATATAACTAAACATCCCACACATCAAAAATGGCGGTACTAATGGTTCCAAAACAATCCGTGAAGCGGATGAGATACGTTAGCCTAAATAGTAATATCCCTAAGTCCTAAACTCTGCCGTCATGACTTCTACAAAATCGCAGTTCTAATATATAATAAATAAAGTTAAATCATAAAAAGATATCGTCCGAAACTTAATTTAGAATTCATCGTTACCCAAACAAAATTTTGATACAAGTAAACTAAATCTAAATTGACATTAAGTGTCTCACCTAGAGAATGCGGAGAAATGTGTGTCATGGCTTTAGAGTCCTGCCATTATATACACCAAGGTAGAGTCACAATGATATAACAGCGCGGGAAGCAAGCCAGGAGAAAGGGAGTGCGCTTTTCTGGAATGCCCTCACATATTCTGGGCAAGATTTCAAATCTCGCACCACCCGACTGACTGTTGATTTCACTGCACTGTCACTGGCGCGCACAAATCTGCGCATGTCGATCGTCTCTTATTTTCTTTTCTGGGGTGGGGCAGCTTAGAGGCGTAACTTCGGTGAAGGTTCCTCGTCTCAGTTGAAAACAGCTTGGGAGGTGAGGTGATGTGTTTGTGAGGAGCCTCGCAGAACAGCCAAATGGAGGCAGAGATGGTGAGTCAATGCAATTATTTTCCTTCCATGTTGTGACTCGGTCACATTTTAAGGAAGGGCACTTTGAAATCTAAAATTAGGATTATGATGCATAAAGATTGTGTAAGGTTTCCGTTCGATGGAGAAAAAGAAAGTTAATTTGAGCAATTTCAGGGAGAAATTCACTTCTTTAAAATCAATTGACAGGGGGTGTGATAACTTTCAGACAATTGAGGAGGAGTATTCTGATGTTTTGACCAAAAATCCGGGCAAAACTAATGTGATTATTCAGGAAATTGTATTGGTCAACACAACCTCCATTCGCTCCAAACCATATTACTACACACCTCCAAAATTGAATATTTTGAGAGATCATATTGAAATTAATGAGGCTAGGTATTGCGCGACACTCCAGAAGCCCCAACACTTCTCCAGAATTTCTTGTGTCATGAGAAAGGAAGGAGCCACAGTTGGTAGTGGACTACCATAAGCTTAATCAAAAGACCATTGAAATGGCGTTCCAATACATGGGACAGGCCAAGGTGTACATTCAGGTTGATTTGAATATAACATATCACCAAATTCCTCTTTCGTAAAAGTCTATGCTCTACATAGCTTTTGTGACTCAATATGGGCTCATGGAGTTTTATTACCTTCCTTTCGGGCTTTTCACAGGAAGACAAATTCTTAGTAGATTGCTAGCCGTCATTTTTGTCAATATACAGTATAAATATGTCTTTTTATTTTGACGATCTTGTAGACTATTCTAATGGCATGGCAGAGCCACTTGAGAGCAGCTAATTTGACTGGCAACCCTCTTAAGTTGAAGCTGGCCATGCCCTAGATCAATTATCTCAGTCATGTAGTCTCGCGAGGAAAATTGCGAGTCAATCAGGAAAACACCCGGGTGGTGAGAGAATTCCCCCATTGTATGATTTAAAGACAAAAAACAACAACATTTTAATGGAGTCCCAAAGCTGTTCGAGATTTTAATTCATTAAAAGAATGTTTGACAAGCCCGCCTGTTCTCAAGATGGCAGATTTTGATAGGGATTTTATCTTAAATACTGACTCATCTACTATTGATCTAGGCACGGTGTTGAGTCAAGAATATGAGGGGGTGTTGCATGCTTCATCTTCATGAACATAACTACTTCACTTATGAGTTGGAGACCTTAGGAGTAATATTTGGAACGCTCCCTGGCTAATGGTGTGATTGAGTGATGAGTCACCTACCCCGCCGCGGCTGTTTGGTAACTATTGCGGGCAGGTGGTGGAGGGTAGCAAAGGGTGAGTGATGTTTTGTTTAAGTTTGAATTCAGCAACCCACGGCCTAATTACACTGCAATGTGCGCAAAGTTTATTTAAACTCATGACATGTGTATTGTAATAATTGTGTAGTCATGAAATTGTTTTTTTTAGTGGACCTATTAAGGTTTGTACATCATACAATAAATAAATGTTTATAAAAAAATGGTTTAGCGAAAATGTTTGTTATGTCGACTTTTAAGAGCAAACAAGTCAACTGTGCTTATTGTGAATGGCGTGGCAGACGTGATAAACTTTGATATCCCGTATCTAAAAAAACATCCCCAAGAAAAACCTAGAAGTAAGGATCAAGGGATTATTACAAGTTTTGTAAAACTTAAGTATGTGATCAGGAAAACCTCATAGTCATAAATAGCGATATTATTTCCCCTGGTGTGGTTTATAGTGATAGACCTTGAAGTAATGGCGACTCTACGAAAAAACCAAAATTCTATGAAAATCAACCATTAAACCAAGACCTCCCGGAATTTCACTCCATTGCCTCTTACTTTCAGGATGTAAAATTAAATGTTGGTACCAGTAAGCCTAATGTTATCAATGAACAATTAATAAAAATATATAATGCACACAAAGAAATGGGGAGGTTGCCATTTCTGAGAGACAACTAAATTTATTATAAGGTAGGTACTAGAAAAATAACTATGGTTAAAAATATATTTATATTTTCCAAACTAAATAGTAGGTAATAATCCTTATTCCCTTCAACCTCTATCAAATATTCAATGTTTTATTTTGAGTGCTATGGTTTTAGGGGATTTTTTTTTAAGAAAATGTTATGTTCTGGGGAAATATTGGAGCTCTGAACATATTCTGCACCCCTGCACAGGTATAGCTCAGAGCCCGAGACAGAATGTGGAGCTGGCGGGTATTATCAATGACCTTGCGAGAAGGGTTCCCAGGGACAGGTTAAAGTTAAAAGGGGACATTTTGCTTGTGAGGTGTAGTGAACGCTCTGATTGGAAAGTGTGCAGGTCAAAGAAACTGGTTAACATGATTTTTGAGTATTTTCATGAGTTCCTGGTGGGCGGACATATAAGGGTGGCCAAGACCATTGCCAAAATTAGGACATTATTTTGGAGGGGCATGGATCATGATTTTAAAGTTCAGGTGAGAACTTGTAAAACCTGCATCCGATGTTGCCAGTTTTCCGTTGGAACATGTTTTTGTGGATTTTTTTCTCCCCCCAATGCCAAGAACTAAGCAGGGAAACAGATTAAGCCATCCCATGGCTAATCTTTTGGTTAAGGCTTTGAACGGGGTTGTGTTAAGAAACTTTGGTTTCCCCTGCAACCTGATGTCCAGCAATGGAAGCCAGTTCACGCCACATGTGTTTCAGCGGTGGTATTTGTCACTACACCACTAATTCCCATCCCAAGTAGAGAGATGTCATAGAAATCTAAAAACAGCGCCAATTGCCTATTACAATATGGTGAACAAGGAGTGGGACTCTAATCTGGTGTGGTTGCAGTTGGCCTTCAATGGCTCTATCCATTCAGGGCATCAGAAAACGCCCGCGGAATTGTTGACCGGATATGAGCAAATTATGCCCATCAATTTGAAATGAGGGATTCTCCATGGATTTTTGGGAGAAAACTCCAAGGAAGAGATCTCCCGAAAGTAGGAAAGATCTGTGGTAGAGTTAAAAAAAAGTGCGTGAAAATGTAGGCAGGCCACCCTATCCCCTTCAAGGTAGGTGATCAGGTAGTCTTTGAGCTGCACCATTTGAGCAAAGCAGCAGAGAGTCTGATGGTTAAGTTATCTTTAGGGTGGCCCGAACCCACTATTATTAGCAGTTTCCTTACGCCCGTGACGGTTCTATTGTTTGATCCTAAAAACGGGCTGCCCTATCGCCGTGCGCATGTCAGCCAACTTAAGTTTTGTCCCGCTAAAGTTGAAGGACGTTAGCGAGGATCTGTGAGAATCCTGAAGCGTCGCATTTGTAGTTTGTGGTACTTTGTATTTTAGCTATGTTTGTTTTGTTTGTGGTAATGCTGAAGTTAGTGTTGGGTTTTTTCATGCCGTCCTGTTGGCAGCTGTGGAAGAAGTCGCTTGTGAGAGGAGGCTACGCACGCACTGTTGGTAGCAAATATTTTGTTATGTGATGGTTGCGGTTGTTTTGCGGGTAGGAGCTGGTTATATTTCTTGGGTTCGCACCTGACTGGGTTTTTCATCTCTTTCTCTTAGCATACCCACTCCTTACAGTGTGGAGATCAGAGGAGTTTAGCTAGGTTCCGTTTCCCGCATCTCTGACACAATCTTATGCAGGAGGTTTAGCGCTTGTGGGGTTGGTATTCCCTAGCGTGTTAGTTGTAAAACATGGCACGGTTTTCCTCCTCTGTGCGAATGCTGCAGGCACGGTTTGGCTATTAAATGTTACTAAATAAAGATTTGGGGTCTTTTGCTGACTATTTAGCTCAAGATGCGATTGCAGAATACAATATAAATGTGATGTTTATGACTAACCTATTGTAATATGTGCTTGTGTTTCCCGTTGACAAATATTTTGTATGTATTGTTTAGTGTAAAGTTGGTTTACGTTAGTGTTAGGGTTGAAATCAAGTAGGCTGTGTGCATTTTTTCAAAAACTGAAAGGACTATGTCGATATAAACAATGATTCATATATCTTTTTGTTGAGTGCTATGCCCATACACACTGCACACAAGAAGTGTTAAGTTTTGTTTGACTGTTTTAGTAAAAATTAAAGGGGGGGAAAAAACCATAAAAGTTTCCTAAAGCCGCTCAGTTGGAGTGATGTGATATTACGAGTAATAAGTATCGTTAACTAGAATCTAGAGCCTTGTTGTGAATAAATGTTTGTGGAAATGTTTTAGGAAGAGACTTTTTTTGTGTTAATATTGAGACAAATATTTTGTGTCATTATGCTCAGCAGTATTCTTCTCTGTTTTATTGTTTAGATGAATTTGGGTGGGCACAGTTTTCCAGGTCTCCTTCCTCGGAGGGCTTTTGGATAGAGCAGGGTGTATCGATTGTATAAAGAACAAAGTTAATTTTAGGTTGAGCTGTCATGACGTCACATCCAGATGGTGCACAGCGTAGCTTGGAGGGTCAGCGGTTTGAGTCCCATCACTTGTAATAAGAGAGTTGAGTGGACTAGACAATAGCGGAGCACTTATTTTACCACCTTCCCTTGGTACAAGGAAATAAACTTCATAAACAAAAGCAAAATTATCTACTCACCCTGCCATCCCAATTGACAAGTGACACGACACGCCCAACCATCCCATTCACACGTCAAAACACTGAACTGTAAACAGAGCTACGCGACTACACTTCCAAAACCTGCCACCAGAGAGCGCTAGACTCGACAGAACCTGGGAGGCGGTTTCAGAGAGATGAAATTGCTTTGAGAATCTTCTGGGCTGCTTCTCCAAATGTTCTCGGCCCATCCAGTGCATGTGTTACCCCCAAGTGATTTATAAATTGTCATTCAGTAAAGTGACATTTTTTGATAATATTTAAATGTTTGTTTCAAGTACCAGATATTTTGTTGCAAATTTAAAAAAGAGCGTACTAAATATCTTACCAAAGACTCGTTACAAGATTTATTTAGGTTTAATCTGATGAAAGCATTAATTTTTTTCAAAATAAATTCTAGTCATATATATATATATATAGTCAGGCTATTATGCCAATTTAACGCCCGTTTGTTATTAGCTGTTTGGGTTTTGAAATAATATTTTCGTTTAATTAAAGTTCTGTTGAATTATAAAAACTTTTCATAGTTCTTGTTATTTTTGAGGCTAGTTAAAAGTTTGAAAGTGTCATGGACGCATAGGTTTATTTATGGATAATTTTGGAAGTGGATATAGAGTGTTTGATGGCCAAATGTTTCTTTGAAATTATTAGGATTTAATATCTTGAGTATTACTATCCTGTGTTGTTTACCTATTTGTAGCTAATTTATTTTGACTTGATATTTCCTTAGTGTATTCATGATGATTAGAGCATCCAAACATTTTGTGCAGATACTTCCAAACATATTAAATGAATTTTTCATGTATAGTTTGTATAATTACTATGCAGGACTCAGATTAAAATATGTAGAACTGTTCAAATATTAACATAGTCATAATTTTTGTGTGTGTTTAAATGACACTTCCTTGGATGTAAATTAAAGTCACCTACTATCTGAATTGTGCATACTGCCCTATGAAGACACTATCAAATATCTTGTTATTTGTTGCCAAGATAACTAATTCTTGAAATTAAAATTACAAAAGCACATTTATCTTCTTTAATTTTTATATTCTTGTGTTGATCTCTCATGAACATTCTAAGATATTGAGGTATTTGTATAGACAGGGAGGACCACAATTGACCATTCCTAATTTCCACAACCAGATGGGTTGCGAGTCGCTGAGTAACAATCAATTGTTCTCAGACCATTTTACTCCATTTGACTCATGCACCCTGCTCTGATTGTCTGTATTTCTTGTTACATTTTAGGTTAGGAAAGAGGTTACACTGCCTCATGGAGACCTGTTGGTGGACGGGCGGGAGGAATAGTAATTGAATGTTGTGTACAACGCGACGATAATAAATAATCATGAAATCACTGAAGCATAAATTGTGTATTCCTTGTATATTCCCGGCATGTGGTTAGTGTGGAAATACATCGCCTGACAGAGGCGTTTGAGCCAGGTAATGCACTTGGGACCTTGCAGTCCAGAGGTTGGACACACAAAATGCAAAATTCACATTTGCGATAATACAAATTTTTATGTGAATTCCACTATTTTTTACCCGAATAACACATTCTTTTTTTCTAAATAAACACAATTTCTTTGTAATTTGGCAAATATGTCATGCCATATGGTTTTTAACGTGGTAACACTGGCGATAGACCTATGCCAGGGCTGTCATTTATAAGGATAGTATCCGTTTTTGTGAGTTTTATGAGTATAAAACAGATCACAGGGTTTATGAGTATTTTCAAGGGTATTTAGGCTTTTTTTTACTGTATGTTAGATTGACATTAAAAATCATGATTTCTACTTTTACACATTACGATACTTAAATGTTGATGGATTGATTCTATGTTTTCAGCATTTAAAAGATTTCACGCTAGGTCCAGCAAGTACATTGATATAAAAGACCTTGCTATAGGCAGTCATGGTTGGCAAAATTATATCTTCTTTATTTTTATTTAATAGTGGGTTTGTCTTCTCTGACAACATGTTTGGTCTAAACAAAAATTGATGATTGATCATTTCGATATTGCAATTTGTAAAACTCGATGGTAATGATATTAGGATATCAAGTTTGGCATTATTATTAAGCGTGAAATAATTTGAGCATATTGTAATGATATTGGTTTGGATTACTCTAAATTATGTAAAAAGTCATGGATGAAGGTAATTTTTATTTAAAGTAACATATGTAGAGTATCTTTTTATGATTCATCCATGAAGAAACATGTGCATTTCAGAAATAATGGGAAAAGGATTACACCTTTAAAAAATATTTTTTATACCATTTTCCTGTTAAAGGAACAACTCCGCAGTATTTGGCAAAAGACGCCAATTCCCTATACCAATAAGAAGCTAGTCTTCACAACACCTGTCGCCAGGACTCTTTCTATTAGTTAGTTTTTAACACTGTTGATGAGGGGAGAAAAAGGCAAGGGGTATGTCATATATAGGCCGTTGTGCGTATGTTTAAGGCAGCCAAGCCAAACAGCCAAGCATCTGCGTGCACACACACACACACACACACACACATCGCTCTAGCACACACAGACAAGCAACGAAATCAGGGACTCACACAAACACACTAGCACTGGCTCTCGCAGTCTAACACAGTATACAATAAATTATGTTATTATCACAAGTGTGCATTAATATAAAGCATTTAATTGGAGTATGTATAAGTAATTAACAGATGTCATTTAAATAAACCGTGTGTAAATAAACAGCCATCAACAGTTCTCTTTCTTTAATTTAATTAGTGCTCGACCACGGAGCTATAGACAACCTAACTGTCACCACAGCATTATTTTATCTGGAAAAATCCGTAGTGTTTCAATATATATATTTTGTAATTAATACTAATTTGACTTGTATTTATGTGAATAACAATTGCTTTCAGCATATATAATTGCTTTGTGAAAAAAAATTACACCACTTTTACAGTAAAAATGACCTCGCCTTTTGCATGTCTTTACTTATAGAATATTCTGGACGTGCTCACCACCAACATCACCACACATATTCACCCGCCACTCCATATTGGTGAATGTGCGATGTAATGTAGTTAATGGTAGCAATTCCATGTCTGACGTTGCCTTTCAGTTCCTCAATCGACCTTGGAGTGTTGACATGAACCAAACGTGCCTTTTAAAAATCCCCATAGTAAGAAATCTTGGGGTGTCATGTTAGAAGACTTAGGACACAGGTCTATGGAGATAATCCAGTCCTGAGAATGATCACTCAGCCTCAGAAGAGATTTCCGTGGGGGTGCCAATAAGCACTGCTTCACACCCTGTGTGAAGATCCACCAAGCTTCCAGTTCTCTCCAGCTTCTTTGCCAAGGTAAAAATGGTGACACTGGTGCGTGGTGCACACCCATCAAATTTATTAAGAAACTCCCTCTGACAATGTTTGAGGGGACTGACACACGCTCTTCAATCGAATACACCATATTTCTCCCCCCAACTCGCTTACATTGAAACGCTCCTTCCCCTTATGACTAGGTAGTTGATACAGCACACCAATGCAGCCACCAGCTGGCCAGGAGACATGTTTTCCCAGGTCGACTGCTTCGTCACGAAATAAAGAACTATTTTGTTTCTGTTTCGAGCTAATCTTATGTTTGACATAAAAGGTGTTCAGTCCCGAGTGAATCACCCGATAGATTAATATCAAAATAATGATAAACTATGAAATATTACCTCATACTCCTCATCTTGTGGGATTTCCTTCACATCTGTTTCCTTGGAGGCCTTTCCTCTTTTACTAAGGAGTGAACTGCCCTTCTTTGTAGAAACCTGCTTTTTTTCTGCAACTGTGGAGTTCCCATTTGACTTATCCTAAATGTATAGAAACAAATACAAAATATTAAAAGGAGATGCTGGATGAGGAATGGCACATAAGCATCAATAAATTAATTAGAATAAGTGTGTTTTAGTTTGATTTAAAAAACTACACAAATACATTACTGTGAAACAAATATTTTAAACATAATGTATAAAGATATTTATCTAAAGTCATACATTTGTAATTGGTTTTGGTTGTGCATTGCAAGTATTTCAATTAAAAATCATAATATTTAGTATTTATAAAAGAACTTAACTGCCAAAGAAACAAACAGTATAAAAATTTTCTAGTGCTGTATAGACACAATTATGATGGCCTTTTAAGTATTTCAATGTAAATGTGCCTAAGATAATAAAAATGAGTCATTCTGTGGAAAACAATCAAATTTGGTTGAAAACTTTTTTTTTAATCTAAATATATAGTCAAAGTAATAGTTTTCCAAACTAAAATGGTTGTATAGAGTATATATATTATTGTAATTATTATCATAATTATTAAATCCTTAATGAACAACACTACATTTTAATGATGTTATGTACCTATACTTAATATTTCACAAATATTTTAAAATATGGGATTTATGGAATACCTTTAATCAGGAAAGAAGTCTAACACCCATCGCTCCCAAATATGTCATATAAACAACATTCCAAAGTATGTGGCAATACACACCAAGCATGTTAAGGGAAATTGTGTGCATTATAAATTGCTCATGGACCAAATTATGTTCAAAAATTAGTAAATAAGATTAAATGGTCCCCTTCCCCTTCTAAAACAAAGACATATATCTGCATCATTAGAAAATTAGCTCATAATAGTTGAAGCTATACAGGTTAAAATACAGTTGTGATAAGAACTATGTAGTTGAGTCCTTAAAACACACTCTAAGAAGGAAATAATCTTATCTTTGTGAGTCAAGTGTTTTGGAAAGCAAGGTGGGGGAAAGAAAGATATGAATCATTTGGACAAGGAGAGCACAGTTAAGATTCATCCAACAAGTTGTGTTTGTATTTTACCAGACAGATAGAAACCTAACAGAATGGGATTCACGGGATTAAATTTCAGGTGGGGACACTTGACATGTTTTCTTATTAATTGGTTTGGAAAATAATAACGTAGAGATTAATAGAATAGTTTATATCAATAAGCAGTACATTCAATACTCGATCCACCAAGTGAATTCAGAGCTAGAAATATATTAATTAATTTATTTTTAAAGTTTATTTATTAGTTTAGGTGAGGCACATATAGACACATAGTGAAAACAATCTCTAAATTAACATACTTGTTACCAGTATAGTAGGGGCCCTATATCCACTGATTCAGTATTCACGAATTACCCCTGCCCAATTTTATTTATATTTAATTAAAAAGACAAATTTAAGTTTAAAACCATGTGCCACGCAAGAACCAGCTAAACTATAAGGGGCAAAAATGTGCCTACTATGGGCGTTGTTCTATATCACCATCATCATCAGTGATTGTTGCAACAAGAAGAATGGAAATATTAATTACAATGTAGTGTACAGTAAACATTATTACTACTTTATTTAATGTTGGTAATGTCTTACTGTGAATAATTTATCAATGAAACTTTACCATATTCAAGTATGTTACGTAAATATCAAATTATATAATAATTGTGTTATACGTGGTTTCAGGTAACCGCGGTAGATCTAGGGACTTATTACCCGCGGGCAAATATGGGGACTCTACTGTACTGGTAAATATCTAGCGCCCTTGGTCCAATATTCTTGTGACTGGAAGCCTGTCTCGAATCCCAGCCGGGTGATTTTACTAAGTGGTTCCCTACTCTCCCTATATACAAATTCGGGTACATGTTAACTCAATTCTAGTTTCCTCATCCCTACCCCAATAGCACAGTAAAATGTGAATAACCCCAACGAGTAGTAAGGCGCAAAAATTAAACTTGTTTGATTAAGGTAAAAACACAGTAGGCAGTTGATGCATGTTTCCTGTTGCTCACAAACATAGGGAAACAGCTTCTGACAAAACGGACGCTCAAAGAATGTAGTGGTTTTGGAAACTTCCATCGCATGTCTCTTACAGATTTTAAATTATTTTACAAATGGTTGGTCCTCGGATAGTTAACAACCTGTTGTTTGTCTTCAATATTGGCCAGAGCACGTTTTGGGGTGTGCAACTGGTGTGGCCGCACATGGGCCCTATGTATGCTTGAGTTTAGTGAGAGCGACAGATAACAAGTTGATGAGGGAAATTTTTTAATGCACGTTCGTATAGTGGGCTCCCTGTATAGGTGATCAGACTATAAAAACAAATTAAAAACTTAATCATATGGTTTAGTTTATTGAATGAGTGGACCAAGTTTTCCTTTTTAACGCCACCAATCGGCATTTGTCTGGCTGTATGATGGAGAAGTCTCCCAATAACTTTTGAACGCATTCACCAATTTAATTCAAATTCGACAGTTGTTCTTGTACCTTTACATAGATCCATTTAGTTGGAGAAGAGAAATTAACAAAGGTTTGTGGAAAAATCCACCCTCGATGTATCAGAACACGGCTTCTTGCATTAATTATTTCACACCTTTTAGCTTATTTCTCTTATAACTCATCTAAATGAAAATTGGTAAAATGGTGCTAACAATTGGAATAACATTAAACCAAAAATTGTTTTGCAGGGTTGGAGGGAGATATAATTGGGAGGCCCCACAAACAAAGTTCATCTAGGGCCCTATATCTGCTAAGCGTGTACCTGATAGTGGCAAAAACTCAAACAATGTTTCTTGTAACCCATAATGAATGGATGACAGGAAGCAGAGGCATTCCATATGAAATTAATACAATAAAATAGCATTTCCAACCCAATCCTCTTGGATTTATATATATGATGCTCTTAATAAATAAAATCTAGTAACTTTTTATTATTTTGTATCTTCTATGGTTTGAGAGATATGAAATTTTGAAATCCCAATATAATGGTAAATTTGGTAACTTGGCGCTTTACAAAATAGGCTCTAACTCAAATACTATTGAACGTAGTAGTTTCCTAATAGGCTGTACAAGAGCTTTAAAATGATACCAAACACATGGGCATAAACATCTAAAAAATTTTAACGTCATTAAATTTAATATTTAAACTTAAATTTTATGATTTTTTTTTCAAATTTTTAAATTTATCAGGTTTGAATTTTTTTTAAATAATAACATATATATATAATTTAAAGCTTGAAGCGAGAGCTTTAAAATACTGAAGATCTGATGTTTTGTATCTTGATTAGGACTCCAAATATTATTTCAATGTTTGTGATTCACATAAAAAACGTTTCCCCCAAATTTTAAGGCTTTTTACCTAGAGAATGCTTTGACCTATAAAATAAAATTTGTCAATAACTATGCCAAGTTTCAACTAAATCAAAAAATATAAGGTTTACAGCATGAAACTATTACATTGCCTATACATACTTTATAAGTCGCATGCTAAGCCATGCCGGTTTAATTGAATTTCAGTAAAATGAATATCACATTCCAGCTTGCTATACTTATCAAATTGGTAGTTACAATTAATAATTAGTATTGATTTATATTGAACGCTGCATATATCTACATTTTTAATGACACTTATTTATTTAAAAGTATTTTGTATATCAATGTGTTTGATTAGGAATGTTAGGATTTTTATGCATTTTTGGAATGAGCTATCATGCCAAACTTATTCTTTTGCACATTTCATACCAAAAAAATGCATATGTAGAACATTTGTTTCTGCATATTTTGCATATATTATGTAATTTACATATTTTATTAACATTACTAAGTTCCATTTTCTTATTTACAATAAATAATCATACATTTTATATTTGTAATATTTTTTTTGTCCTTTTTTTTCATACTTTAACATTGTTGTTTTCACATCTCTTCATTCTTGTAAAAAATAAAACACTTGAAACATCGAAACATGGAGGATACCTGTCAATTGTGGGGGAAATACTAGACTGAATTTAATTAATTAAAATGAGAGATATGCAAGCCAAAACATTCCCCACACTTCTTGGGACGTAAACAGGAGTTCCATCTTACAAAATGTTGCTCCAGAAGAGGAAAAATATGGCACCAGAACATTTGAAAATTCTTTGACTTACATTGTTATGAATGAGAATGAGAATTTTTAATATTATTTAATCACTATGGCAAATTTTGTTTCAATGTAAAATGTTTTGTAACAAACACTGTTCATTAAATTGGCAGAAACATCCAGATATCCTACTCTTTAATGTAAAGCCCTTTCTATCACGTGCACATTTAAATTTAGTTAAGTATTATTTCCGACCATACCAGGACAGTGTGTTTTTAAAAACAAATAATGACAGTATTAGCTGAGTGGTGGAGTTTTGTATGTATTTGCATATTTCAGATATCACATAGGTATATATTGGGACTTGAATTGCATGTAAGTTGTGACTACTGATCAAGCTCAGTTTTTATTAAATACAATTAGCATTTCTAAAAAATTTAGCCACCGATAATTGAACACCATTTGCCATTTTTCATTTCATTCAATGCAATAAATATTTTGAAGGAAATAAGTTTAATTATAAGACTTAGGCAGCAAGGAAATACTGTAGCTAATTGAGTAAATAAATAAAATTTTATGCGAAACATAGTTTATAAAAAGAAATATGTATTTAAAAAATTGTTTTTTTTGTTCACTTGTGGCACAGAGTTCAAAACCTCAAATAACAGTTACGACGGTATTTACACTATGAGAGCCAATATAAAACTGAATGTAGACATCGGTTACTTACGCACAGAAACCGCAAATGCCCTTTCCAAAAATAATCCCCACAATAGAGGCTATATAAAGGGAGATGAAAGATTAACATCTGTAAAACATGTGTATTTTAAGTCGCCGTCTCATTATAGGAGTTGCCATCTTTGTCGATGAGCAAATTCTTGGAAAACCCAGTATGATACAAAATGCAATACATTCCACAGGTTCATTCAAAATCCGATACACTGTAAACAGATTAGGAAGGATCTGGGTTTGATTAGACTAGAATAGAGATCCTTTTGGAAAATGATAGGATGAATGAAGAAGTGGTGTTCTAATGTGCAGGAGGAACGCTTTTAACTTTTGTTGTATCAAGCGGAACGCTAGTGATTTTTGTTGTATCAACCGGAACTGTGTTCTGGCCCAATTCAAGCACTGCTGATTTGACATGGATCTGATCAAATTTAGCACATAGTCCAGTAAAACCTGTCTGAGACTGAACTCAATAGGATTCCATTTTTTTAATCCGTTTTGGCAGATTTTTGTTTTATAAAGGTGTTATAAAAATAGAAATATATAAAATAAAAGGTTGCATTAGTATAATACCATACACTATGTGTTTAGTAATCCTTTTGTTCCGGCCTAATTCTGTCACATGTCCATCAAAGTTGGCTGTTTTGTTGTCTTCTGGATGACAGCCTTCTGAATCTCCTTCGTTGCGTCATGCACCAACTTATCAGCTTGAAAGAGTTTTAGAACGGAGAAAATTCCTCAAGGTCACTCATTGCAATCAGAACCACAGCAGTTTCTTGATCTTCAAGGCCTCCAAAGTTTGTCCTGTCCGCTGACACTCTTTTCATCATGGTTTTTGTCTCATCTTCTTGGACAGCCGGGTCACTCTGTATCATATACGGTGATTTTTCAACCTCTTCTTCGGTGCAGAGATGCTCGTCGAAATATCGATGTCCAGGTGTCCTCTTCTCAACAGGGCAACAATCTCTTGTAGGGGTTGGTTGTCCTCAAAAGCCTGGTTTGATCACCATTTAACAAGTCTCTGCGATAGTATCCCTGAGTTATGGATGATCATTTTTGTTTTCACTATGCAAAAGTCTGTGCATCAACGTCTTGGCACACACACTACTCCAAACAATTCTGTGGAGATTCCTAGCCCCACATTTGAAGCCAGCCACCAGTTTTGTTGCAACGTACCGAGCTTGAGATTCCTTTCATCCGAGCATCAAAAAAACCATTCCCACGAGCAGTGGTTCCCAAAAGGTGGTTTGCGGTTCGCCTGGGGGTCTGCGAGCTGTTCCTAGGGGGTCCACAACCACCACCAAAATTTAACAAAATAAAAAGTTAAAATAATAATAAAACAACAGTAGGTTTAATCTTAATAAATAGCTTCCCCTCCTCCTAATATACCCGCACAGTGCTTGGTGTGCATCTGTTCTTGGACCGACCAGTCGAGCCGTCACGTCACTTATCATATTGTACTGCAAAGTCATCAGACATTGCAAAGTTATTCATATTGATTTGTCGTTTTATTATTTTCGTGTGATTGCCTTTAATCATGGACGGTTGGGGTAGAAGTGGTTCTTTTAAAAAGAACAGTAAGTAAAGTTTAACCCTTTGAGTGCCAAGAGAGAAAAAAAAGAAGCTAAAAGTGCCAAGTTTTTTTGCGGAAAAATACAGGATTTTGTGACCAGCTTGTTGACTTAGCAAACAATAGTGTTTTCAAGTCTATTTATCACAGTGAAAAAGTTATTGAATTCTGGCTAACAGCTTAATAATATTTAGCACCGCGTCTTACTACCCGTTCGAGTTATATGCTTTAAGTACTAATTACGCTAATGGATTAGGAATTGGGAAGGTTGAATTAGAGGAAGTGAACCCACATTTGCGTGAAGGGAGAGTGGAAAACCATTTAGGAAAAACCACCCCAGTTCACCCAACCGAGATTCGAACCTCGATCTCCCAGTCCTCAGCAGTCGAGCTCAACACGACATGCGCATTAGCCAACTACGCCACCGAGGCGGGTTATCAGCTTATCAAGATAATCAAAATCAACTGGCTGAAAAGGCATTGAAACATTTGCCACCTTTTAGTACAACTTACATGTGTGAACAAGCTTTTTCAGCACTGCGCTACATGAAAAACAAGTATAGATATAGACTTGACATGCATTGGGAAGTGTCTAGCCTTCAACCTGATCTTCAAGCAGTGATGGGGAAAAAGAACAGGTTTCACTTATCTCACTAATACTAGACCTAAATAAATAAATTTGAACTTTTTCATAACTAATAAACATTCATGTAGGCCTTATCTTTATTGTGTTAACTATTACTATCATATTCATTATTGTTATGACTAAAGTTAGTGTCAAAATAAAAGTATGTAAAATCACATTTTACTCAGATTTGCTGTGCCAAATTCATAGAATATATTAGATTCTAATGATTAGAAAAAACAGAAGTTCCTCCAATCTAAAAAAGCTTTTTTGGGGGTCCTTGACCGATGGTTAATTGGGAACCACTGCCCCAAGATACCTCACATTCAGTCGTTTCATTTAGCCTGCATTTCCCTTCTGCCATTTATTCATAATTTTATCTTTATTTTTAAGTGTCGTCAATCTGTGTTTTCCCACAACTAAACCTCTCAATTAACTGTTTTGGAGGTGCCTTTTCTTTCTCACATGAACTATAGCCTTGATTTCTTCACTATGAGAAATAAATTAAGAAATGTATCACTCAGCATTTCACATGAAACAATAAACACCTTAACTCAACCGAATGAGCACAACCCCGCAGCGGCAGCGTGCATGGCTAAGAATGTTAATCTACTGCATATGTGTAACAGCAAGGTTGAACAAAAACAGGTTGGTTAGTATGTATTGCTTTAGAAACAAGGTTATATTACTGCCTCCCTTCTCTATACAGCCGCAGACATTTCCCTCATCGTAAAATCCCACCTATAAGCCAACCATTTCCGCGTTAGGGAGGTTCGTTTTTTAAACAGGGTGTTTTACACAGTAAATCTAACAGGAGTGAATATTTTGTTCATTTTCACAGAATTCCATTTTATACAGGGTCTGTTTTGAGTAGGTTTTACTTTATCTTTGTGAACAAGTTTAAAATTTTAAGACAATATAACTAATAATTTTCAAATTATGGAGACCCGAATATAATCTAGGTACACACAAAAAACTTCCGCGGCAACGGTTTACAAAGTTGAAAGCGTGGCATAATATATGTTATATTGCGTGAGATAGAAAATATAGATCAAAGATTTTTATTTAATCTTCTCTTTAGAGATACAGTGTTTTGAATAATATACATTGTGTTGTGAATTTGTACGAAATATGATTTTTAAAATACACTTGAAATATGATTTTATGGGAAATTTCCAATAAAAATATGATATAAACTACTGATATCAAAGAAAGGAGGTGAGACATCACTAAGTCTTTTTTCACAACATTCTTAAATACTAGAACACGAAAAATCTTTTTGGTTTTCTTTTTTATCTCAGATATAATGAAAGTTTAGACAAAAATTTAAAACCTTAGAAGGCTAAATTCCATACTATAACTCAATGTGTTTCTCTATTTTGCTTACTAAGGAAGGTCGAGTAAGCATTCCTGAATGCATAAACAAAGCAGAACAGGAGTCAACAATAACGTCACTCACTTCTCTGGTCTTATAATGAAGACATGCATTCTCTGGAGCTAAGCTTAAGGCCCCTACACATGGCCAGCTCGCTGTTTGAAAGCACGTCACCATGGATCCTTCACTTTCAAAATTTAAAAATATTGGGATTGCAACTTTATTTTGTCGCAAAACAAAGAAAATGTCGCACTAAAAAGTGGTTAAAATACATAGAAAAAAATTAAGCCATAGAAATGTTATTAAAGAATTAGATCCAGTTGATTTTAGATACACTCAACCAATGAACTAATTTATAAAAAAACAAGCCACAATGATGAGAGAGAGTGAGTGATTAATAGTGACTAAGATTTTTAGCAAGTGAAGCAAGTAAACGATGAAGATTTGAAACTTGGTGCAATCATGTCACCACACCTTTTGAATCTAAAATAATTCCAGAAACAAGTTGGGCTATTTACAAGAGTTTGAAGAAATGTGGGTGATTAAAACAGATTTAATTAAATAAGCACTCATTTATTTATTCGTCAAATTACAAAGTGGAGTACAAAATATAAACTAAACAATTTGAAACCCTATACCTACTGGATGTGCTCTACAAATAATACGTGCCGTGGCAGTTGCTAGTTGGAGGATGAGATGGTATGTACACATCTTGTTGTGACTGCGATGATATAATAGGACCTAACACAGGAGGAGATGTACAAGTGTTCAGTGTGATATGGCATGCTGCCCTATGGTCTGCTCTATTCTTCTTTGGCATTCATTCATTAACTTGTTGCTTCATACAATTGTTCATGTTTTTAATGACATTGGTCCACTGTTTCTTTGTGTGCAAGTTGTGGTAAATGCATCGTTGATGGTTGCTTGTTCCTGGAACAAATATTCAACATTGTTTGTTTCAGATGGCTGCAAGGGAAGATGATTGGCAAGAAACAGCAAAGAAATTTGAAGAAAGGTGGAATTTTAGTAGCTCCAATGGTGTTATGAATGGGAAGCACATAGCAATTCTAGAACCGCCATACTTTAACTTCAAACAGTTTTAGTAACCTTATTTTCAATCTTGAATTTATATTCGTCCATATGGGTACAAAGGGAAGTGTGTCGGATAGATCTGTTTTAGAATGAACAAAATTTTATGAAAAATTAATGACGTGAACTTAACTTGCCACAATTGTGTTCACTGCCAGGCACTACCACTTTTGTATTGTGTTTTTTTTAAGAGACTCGCAGACAAATGACACCTTATGAAACATTTCTATTTAAAAATGTATCCCACAAGAAAATAATTATACTCTCACATGCAAAATGGGTCATCAAAACTGTTTTTGGCATATTAGCGGCATGGTTTAGAATTTTTAGACAAAGCATGGGTGTGTAAATTCATAATATTTATCCAATAGTGTTGGCATGTTGTGCATTACCTAATTTTCTAAGTAATATTATTATTATTTGGCACCGTGTCTTACTACCCATTCGGGTTATACACTTTCTAAGTAATAAATCATCTACATACATCACAGATAATTGTGTCAATAGTGAAGACATTGATAATTAAACTTTTCGGCAAGGTGACTTGGCATCAAATTGATGGTTTAATACCATTTTAACAATTAAATGTAAGGCAACGAAAAGAAGACTGGAAATAATGTACAAAATATTTTAACGAATTATTCCAATGGACCAGTAAGGGTTGAGATAATATGATGTGAATATAGGCTAATGTTAAATCTTAAAAAAATAATCTCAATTAATATAGGCCTAATGTTTTTATTGTTACTCACAACATCAGAACTGATCAAAATAGGCTAGTGCCCTACGGCTCTGTTCATTTTTGTCGTCAAGAAACGTTAGTAATTCATATTAACAGAGTAATGGTACATAGCCAGCACCTGTTCGCATCGAAACTTTAACCTGAAATTATAAATAATATAAGTAAATTCATAAACCTTCAGTCACAAGACTTTAGGTGTCTATCTTGTTAATGAAAGGAACCATAATTTCAATTCATAACAGCAATGAATAATTTAACTCTATTATTTAGTATAGACATATTTTTTATAATAAAATCAATACCTATAGGTATACATAACTATTTAAAACAGACAGTTTTAACAAAGTGTATGCTATATAGAGTAAATAATAAATTGGTTTTAATAACATACCTTTTTTAATGCTCATATACGACGTGTGCATATTCTATAGTTTATTTTTAAATAGAGATGGTTGCATCCTCACCAACCACTTTGTATTTGTCCAGTATAATTTCCAAAGCTCGGTTACATATTTCTCTATTGAAATAAATATAATTTGAAATATCCCATAGACATTACATATATCTGTAAACTTCGAAAATATCTTTCCTTTTCCGACATCATCGATTTTTGGCACAAAACGCACTCACGGCAATAGTAGAGCATTCTAGGCAGCTGCAAGAAAAATGATGGCAAAATGTCCCAGCCTCCCTACTCACAACACAATTTGTAGTGTGTTTAAGAGTGGGGAGTCGGGAGATTTTGTGGTCGCCTGAATCAAACACCCGACATTGGAGAGATCAATCCATCAGATTGACAGGATCCTTGCAGATCGGGTCATGTGTACCTGGCCTTATGCTGTGATGCCAGTTTAAAGTTTATTTGGTTTTTTAGAGTATTACCTTTGCCATGAACTAGAAAATGAACAGTGCAGTGTTGGGCGGAAAGTGGAATTCGAGAGGATTTAATGAGACGACAGCAGGGAGATTTGTTCTGCAGACCGTGTGTAAGAGACCTGCTATGAAGAAGAGAGGTGGCCTTAAAGTGTAACAAAGGATTGTACAGGACGTACTTTGTACCCATTGTCACATATGCGGCAGGAACATGGACAATGAATGTAAGAGACACTAGAAAAGTGAAGGCCATGGGAATAAAGTTTTGAGGAACATGTTAGCTGTCACGGATAGTGATAAAAAGCCAATAAGAATATAGTTAAGTAAGGTTAGCCTCTGTGGAAACGAGTCAGGTGCAAAAGAGAGACAGGAGACTGGTCAGGGCCAAAACCAATGAGCTTGGAACAATTCTGACCAATTGGCCCCAAGCTGGGAGTGTTAGGGTTGGTGATGACAAGCTAAGTCATTATCAGCACCCATAGACTCGGTTAGGTAAGGTTACCACCAAGAGGTCTATCTGAGGACCTATAAGCAGCAGCCCCGCTACCTAGGTGTAGGCCACAACAGGCTTAGTAAGCTGGGGGCCAAAACAAACAAAAATATTCAATAAAACAAAGTGAAATTTCAGATTGAAAAAATTGTTGACCAACTGCTACAAATAGGCATGTTGAACATTGGAACACTGACTGGAAGAGTGGAGCAGATTGAGGACATGATGGATGAGAGGAGAGTGGATGTTCTGGACCTGAGCGAGACCAAGTGGAGAGGAAGCGGCATGAGATAAATAAGGAATGGCTTCATTCTACAATGGATGGGAAATTATGAAGGGAGGAAAAATGGAGTAGGCTTCTTAGTGGGAGAAGGGCTGCAGGAGAAGGTAGTGGGGATGAATGATAGGATAATAAAGATGACAATAAATGAGAGGGAAAGGGAGGGAGGTGATAAAAGTGTATGTCCCACAAGTGGAATGTCCAGCAGAAGAAAGAGACAAGTTTGAGGAATTCCTAGAAAGACATATGGGAAACAAGTGTCATAATAACGGGGAATCTGAATACAAAAGTAAGTGAATAGAGAGGAGGGTGTAAGGAGTTGTTAGGGAAAGAAGGATAGGGAGAGAGAAACAAGGAGGTTAGAAGGCTATTGGAGCTATGTGGACGAAATAAAATGAAAGTTGCAAACAACTGGTATAAGAAGGAAAGATAAAGTCATAAGATCATTAAGTACAATTGGAATGGGGAGCAAAAGCAAGTTGTATAGGGAGCCAGGAAGGATAGGATTAAAAAATGGACAGAATGTTGGAACGGGATGTGGAAGGAAGTAAGGGGTTATATAGCCAAGTAAGAAATAGGATGAGAGAGAAAAGACAAGATGTTAGAATGATGGATGAAGAAGGAAGAACGATGAAGACAGGAGAGGAAAAAAAAGAACTATGGATGAGATACTTTTAGATGATGTTGAAGAGGAAAGGAAGTGAGATTGAGGAGATTAAAGAAATAGTAAAAGAGGAAAGGAAGTGAGATTGAGGAGATTAAAGAAATAGTAAAAGAGGAAAGAGGTCCTACATGGAAAGAGGTGGAGGAATCATTAAAGAGGATGAAACAAGGGAAAGTACCAGGTTTGGACGAACCGATGAAAGAAATGATAAGAGCAGCAGATGAAGTGGGTATACAATGGTTATACCAGTTTCTGAGTGGCTTGGAAGACTGGAAGACTGGAAAAGGGAGTTTTAATGCCTATTTTCAAGAAAGGAGAGAGGAAGAGGTGTACAAATTATAGGGGGATAACGGTGGTGTGCAAATATACAAAAATATTTAAGAATATATAAGAAAAAAGAATAAAAAATAAACCAAAGGAAGGTGTAGTAAGGTGGAGAGGGGAACAGCGCAGATTTAGGGAACAGAAGAAGTGACGGAGGAGGCTGAAGTGGAAAGAGGAATTGTAATGAGTGTGAAAAGCATGTATGAGGATAACAGAAGTTGTGTTAAAGTGGAAAATGTGAGGAAGGAGTGGTTCAAAATAAAAAAGAGAGTGAACAGAAGAGTGCCCTTTCACCATTACTATTTGAAATGGAAATGGTCATAAACAAAGTGGCAGAAAAACTCGGGGAGGAAAGACTGTTAGCCACTATGTTTGCTGATGACTTGGATGGTATGGAGGGAGAAGTAAGAGGAAGTATAGGAACAACTACAAGAATGGAATGAGGAAGTGAAAGAGTGTGGAATAAAATTTAGCGTGGCAAAGTGTGAAGGGATCGTAGTGACAAGTAGATAAGGCCTAGTAAAATTATAGAATTGGATGAAGTAGAGCTGAGAAAAGTGCAGAATGTCAAATACCTTGGAAGTAGGAGTGAGGTGAAAGATGGACGTAGAGAGGATCCAATAAGAGAGTTGTTCTATAGGTATGTAAGAGACCTGCAATAGAGAAAAGAAGTTCCCTTGAAGTGTAAGGAAGTGTTGTATAGGGCATACTTTGTACCCATTGTCACATATGATGCAAAAACATTGCCATTGAATGTAAGGGACTAGGAAAGTGGAGGCCATGGGAATGAAGTTTGTGAAGAGCATGTTAGCTGTCACAAGGAGAAATAAGATATGGAATGAAGTTATCCGTAAAAGAATGGGGGTACAGGAGTACATGTGATAGTAGAGGAAGCAAGACAGATGGTATGGGCCAGTAATGAGGATGGAAAAAACGAGGATGCTAAAGAAAATGTTGCCAAAGAAGTATGTAAGAAAAATACTGTAAGGGAGGCCAAGAAAGATGGGAGGAACAAATAACAGAAAGTTAAAGGAAGACGGAGGCATTTTATTAAACTCACCCAACCACAGGCTGGAAAATGTTAACGATGATGATGTGAGGTTAGCCTTGAACCTGCAAATAAATTACAAATAAAGCAAAGTAATGTCTGCCCAGGTAAAAAATTATGTCCTCAATGTAGAAAAAGAATCAGGGAATAAGACCCTGAACACCATATTGAAGATAGCATTTCAGGTAGTGAATTTGCACACGTTTAGACATCTTTAGTGACTGAAGGAACTTCTCAAAAGGTGAAGAGTAGTTGAATTTAGGACTATCACTAATACAATTACATATTTTACCATCTAATAGTAAACTAGCTTATATAAAAAGAAAAACCGTAGAAGCAAAATCAGCTCTGAAAGTTAAATTATTTTGTGTTATGAAAATTGCAGTGGAAATTCTGACATAAATGACGAAACAAGTGTATTTGATCTAGAACAAAAAGCAAAAAATGTGGACATACTTGTAGATCCCACTAAAATAAAATACATAGTGTAAGCCATGATAGAAAGATACAAATTTTAATCATGGTTCCACCTTCGTGGTCTAGACAAATAATTTCACAAGAATTTGTAGTGTCTAAATATATTGTATGTCGGTCTAAAAAGCTGACAAAGAAAATGTATCCACACCTGAACCACAGTGTGTAAATGTACTTTTACCTGATACTAAGAATCTTGTCAAAAAATTTTATCGAGATGATGAATACTCCAGACAAATGACGAGAATGAAATAGAGTTAATATAAGGGAAAATATTCACGCTCAGAAAACACTAATTTTGAGCAAAATTAAGGAAGTGTACAGGAAATTTAAGTCAAAATATCTTGGTATTTCTGTAGTTTCTCAAAATGTTGTACATAGCATTTTAAATGGTGTGTTCTTCCAGGGTCTTTTGGAACTAATTCTGTATGCACTCACTATACCTCAAAATGTTCAACTTCTGCTTGATGTTGTACAGTGAGAATAGTCCTATCATGCATGACCTAATTAATGTTTTAGTGTGACATTAAGAAAACCCAAAATGTATGTTTCAGTATTGTGAAAACTCTCCCCCAAAACTCATATTGCAAATATGTTAGCTGGAAAGTTTGAAGAAGTTGATGAAATTGATTATTATCAATGATTATCAGTTGATAGAACCAAAATTCAAAATATGATTTTTACTTTAGAAGAATTTGTTGTTTTACTAGTGGATAAAACTGAAAAGATTATTCCTCATTCTTAAGTAACTAGTAACAAAAACACAATCAAAGTCATTACAGAACTTAAGAAATCAATAACTCCTAAAACTGCTACTATCCTTGGATGGACTTTGGTGAATATTATTCCTTTATGACCCGAGAAGCACAAGGATAACATTAGACACATTGTGATTGCACAGTTCATCTTGTCGTAATTTATTATAAAACAGCTTTAAGTCATTGTTTCATTCTAATGATCTCAAATCATGGTGTTGCAATGGTCAATAGAATTCAACAACATATTATCATAGAAACCAATCTTCAAGGTGTAAAGGAAGTAAATTACTTCAATGATGGTTGTGCTGGTTCTAGTACAAACACTACAAAAACTTTATAAATGCTATTGGTGGTACAGTCAAACATATCACTGCTAGGACTGGTCTACAGGAATCTCTAAATGAGCAAATAATAACATCATGAGATGTGTTTGATTCTTCTTATGAGATTATAAATATTTGCCCGAGTTCAACTTTATTTCCTAAGCTATGTGGGTGATGTTTAAGTTAAATGTCAATAAAGGGGATTTTTACAGGGAAAAACTATTCCTGATACAGGAAGTTTGCACAATTTCCCTCCATTATTAACTTTCAAACTTTGTGTGAAAATAACAAGTCTTGATAAACATGGTAGGCCTACATTGTAATTGTAGATAAAATTAATCTTGGAGAAGGAAATGTGTCAAATGAGATTTATGCACCCAATTATGGCACAGAAAACTCATTTTACCGGCCAGTGGCTTAACATTATTGTAATATTTCATTTGGTCACATCTAGCATGTGTTAGAAGCTCCATCAACAATAAGTTTGGCTAGAGCTTGATGGTTTTTCCACACACAAAAAAGACATTAATAGGCCTAAGTTACCTGTGAAGCCAAATGGTTTTCTTTTAGAAATTTTGTCAATGTATTTTAAAACATCGGCCAAGGTAAAATTTTAGCAAATTGTTGTATAAGAATTCACTTATTAACATTTAAGCTTTTAATCTAAATTTTCATTATGTAGATAATATTCTTTACATTGAAAGACATCTGTTATCAGAAAAAGAGCCTGAGAACTTAAGCCAATGCTATTTAATCCACCACCCTATGAGTATTCATATAATAGTCACTGTGCTATTGAGTCGGAGGCAGCCGAGTTTTCTGATAGCTAACCATTTCTTAAACGATTGCTAATAATTTACACATGTCCAACACAGACTCTACCTTAAGTATGAGTGAAGAAAGACCTTTAGCACCAAACCAATCCTGAATAGATAGTTCAATAGGTCAATGGTAGTAAGCGTAATGGCATACGGTACTAAACCAAAGGTTCAGTTCTAATACTGGGTCTAGGTGTCATTTTAAAAAATAAACAATATACTAAATAAGTGTGGCTATGACCATACTTTAAAACTATAATAGCTTTGCTATTCACTCCATTATTTTCACTAGGTAAAATATATATGTATATATTACATAAGTTATATATATATATTTATTTTTACATCGCATTTTACTACCCATTAGGGTTATAAGACAAATTTTATTATAAATGTTGGTGCCAGCAACCCCCATTGTTTACTATCCTGCACTTGGCTATTAAGTGCTCATTTTTTTAAATATAGGCCTAGTTCGAATCCTGGGAACAAACTCAGTCAAAACCTAATCTATTTCAGCTCCGTGTAATATCGCTTGAGACTAGAAATTTGGTAACCCTGTAAAGTTATATACTAGCCATGCCATTAAGGGAATAGCCTTTAATATGTAGAAGGTTACCGGTAAGCATAATGTTGAGTGTAGGGCTTATTTTAAAACTATAGAAAAATTAAAGATTGACTTACCTCTTTCACAAACGCGTCATCTTCTTTCCCTTGTACAGGGCCACTTTTCCTAGCACGTTTCTTCTTCAGTTCAGGTTTGTCTTCCTCGTCTCCAGAAATACTGCCTCTCGAAGCAATAGTGTCTTCCTCGCCATTTTCGTTGGCGTCATCTACAACAGATTCGTTGTCACTTGATTTTCCTTTCTTTGACTTCAAATTTGTCTTCCTCATTATGTTACAAAAATAAGAGAAATATCTTTCGAATACAAGCTGAAGATAAGGAGAGGAGATCCCAATAATTGAAAATTAATAGTACCGCCGAAATTAGAATGACGCTCTTTCAACTTTAACGTTAGCGTCAGCCCTATCCTTAGTTTAAAAATAAAGACCTTCGATTTAATTACACCAGTTTCAGTTTTAGTTTCTATCCATGTTCAAAGGTATCGCACTATTCTCCCAAGTTTTTTATTATTGTAATAATTAATACAATATCATTTAAATGAATTCGCTTCCGTTACAATTGATAGAATAAAACGGTATTAAACTAGACTTTGCACCTAAATATATCCTCCCCAATTACAAACATATAATATTTTACGAGATAGTATTGATAAACTTGTTTGTCGTCTGCACACCAATGCTTACAGAGATAGAACAATATTAAAGTATGGCTTTATTAATATATTAATACATACATTCAAGAGAGAATGGCTTTTTATATGTATAAAAAATATTTTTTCAGATAAACTTAGTGGTTTAGATGTTCGTTATTTTGATTCAATTCAATTTCATTGACTATTTATTTAAATTTTAAATTATTTAATACAAATAACATAATCTTAATTCATTCCGATCATGTAGCAAACCCTCAGTTGCGCCAACCTAGACTTTACAAAACTTCCCTTCTTTTTTAAATATGTAGCATTATTATTGGAAACGAACTAATTTAGATAATTACAAACATTTGTATATTTCAGCCTTGAAACATTTTACTATTTTCTTAGCAACAATGACAACAACGGATTATATTACAAAATATAGGTAATGAATAAAAAGAGTGGAACACAACAAGACTTTTCTAGTGTTTTATAAAGGTACCAGCCCTTGAAAAATATAATTATTTGTCGAATGCAACATTCTCCTCCCTTAAGTTAACGAAGCAATAGCAGGTTATCCTAAAGAATCTCAAATTTAACTTCAATCACATACAGTAGTAGACATTATTAACATATTGAACCATTAATAATCAATGAACACAATGAAAAAATCATGTAACAAATTATAACATGATATTTACAAATTTGATTTCTTGGATACTTTCACAAGGCGTCCCCTCTGTGACAATTTTAGTACACTATCATTCTCATTGTCACCTTGACATTTCACAGGCTCTATCCATTTTTCCTTGGTTTGTCTTCAACAGACTCTTTCTTGCTTTGAAGCAATCATTTCATAGCCTTCTCCATGGCTAATAACTCCCAAAGGGTAAACTCGCTTAATCATCCGGAGAAACATGCCCGATGATGTTTGAAGTCAAACCATTTGGACTTCCCCATCATGTACTTTTATAATCTGTATAATCTTGTCTATAGGCCAGTTATTTCATTTCATGTTGTCGTTGCCGATTAACACAAACTCACTGACATTCAATTTCCTGAACCCTTCCGTAGAGTGTCCCTGTACTAGTTACCCCGGGTATTACTTTCGAAATCTTTGTCCCGGGGCTTCTCTCAAACTTTGTCAGCATCGTATTCTGCCGCAAAAATGTGTAAAATCTGCTGCATCAAAATCAGGCACACCTATTTTCTTTAATTCTTGCATGAACAGTACTGGTGTTAGTGCTGCTAAGTCGTTTGAGTCTTCAAAAGTTGATCATTCATCAAGTCTTCACAGTCACAGAGGATAGTTGTCATTTCTACAAATATGAGGGAAGTCCGACAAAGAGTTTTCCCAAGAACTTCCTTTAAAATTCTTATTAGTCGCTCCTACCATCCTCCCCACCATGCAGCATTAGGTGGATTGAACTCCCACTGAATTCTTTGCAGTGCAGAATAGTGCTCTATTTTGCGCCAATCAATCTTCTTAAACACATTGTCAGCACCTGTAAAATGTGTACCATTATCACTGTAAAATACTGCGATGAAGCGACGCAAAGCTTGTAAAAATTCATACGTCAATAAACTTGTCACTAACTCCAAATGGACTACCCGATATACAGCATACGTGAATACAGATAATATCTATCCCATTTTTGTATCCTTTAGAAAAAGTGGTCCAGCCAAGTTAACACCCACCACTTCAAAAGGAATAGCATCTAGTACACGATGAACTGGTAATGAAGAAGGTGCGGATTCCATTATCTGAGAAATATATCTTCAGAACACCACTCCATGGACTATATTTCTCTCCGTCATCCTACTATCCAAAACCATTCCCGTAAAATTACTAGAAGTTATAATTATATGAAATTTAATATCCCTTGTGTTTTCACGTTCGGGTATCTTGATTTTTAAGTGGAGGAGACCATTTTCATCCCAAAATAGGCATAGGGAAGAAAGTTTAACTTTATTCCCTGGAAAAGAATTCCCTTTGAACTTGTCTCATAATGAAGAACTCAACATTATTGTGTTCTTGAAGAGTAAATAATCTCTTCAATCTATCTTGAGGCTGTTGACAACTGTGCACAAATCTGAATACCCAGCCTACCAGCCGGATTATCCTACTATAATTGGAAAAGTATACCTATGTAATACCAGTTATGTACCTCTTTTGGTATGGATATCATTGAACACCTGACACTTCTTCTTTTCAGATGCGATTCACTCTTCATTGATGTGCTTGGAAGACTTAAGCCAGGCTTCTGGCTGTTCCTTCAACTACACTGGTCCTTCCCACTATCGGGATTCCAACGACTATTTGGCTCCACAGCATGACAGGTCAGCTGGATTATGATTATTTGGAATATGTCTGCAACTTTATGAAGATGTCAATGCATTTATCTCTGGCACTCTGTTACCAACAAACGTTGGCCAAAGCTCTTCATGTTAAATCTAAGTAAATACTGTAGTTGAATCAGTTTACATAAAAGGCTCAACATCTTCTATATTAAGAACCACCAATACTAATGTATGTAGTCTGGCTCCAATAGTGGCTGCTAGCAACTCCAACCGAGGCATTGTAATCTTCATGACAGGAGTAATTCGATCCTTTCCTTGAAATAACTATACAGTCAAGCATCGGCGGAAAAAGGGAAAGGGTTCCACAGAGATGAAGATGGATTGGGATTCTTCTAGAATCGTCTATGTGGCTTCTCTAATGTTCTCCATGCATCAAGTGTGTGTGTTCCCCCCCCCCCCCCACGTGATTCCTAAACTCCCGCCCTCTGGAGATAGCATATAAAAGTGTCGTTCGGCCAAGTGAAGAGCACTCTTGGGACTTGTTCGGTTTGAACTAGGTGGGTAGCATCGATCTACGAGACGTTTAGAGAATATAAGCAAAATTCTGTTTCGGCTTAAAAGTATTTATTTAACTTATGTTTATTTTTCAAAATTCTTTTTAGATACATCATTAAAATTTAATCGTATCCTATCAAGTCTTCCAATGAAGCATTTTAACAAAAGAAAGTTTTAGAATATTTAATATTTTAAAACTTTTTTTGTTAAAATGCTTCGTTGGAAGACTTGATAGGATACGATAAAAGTTTTTCCAAAGATACTGTTGTGTAAATAGACTACTAAACCGTCACTTTGTTGTTTGATTACATTTGATATAATAATACTTTTCCAAAGACGTTTATTTATATATATACTATTATGCTGTTACTTTGTTGTCTGGTTATATTTAATAATAATAGACTTAAATATGGAAATAGACTGTTAAACTTTTACTTTGTTCTTTGATTATATTTAAGGAGAATGATATACCAAAGAATCTAAAGTTGAAATATACTTTCAGAACTTTCATATTTCTTTTATAAGAATAGTTGTCAAAGAACTCTAAAAGGAAAATATACTTCTAAACTTTCATTATCATGATTTATAGACTTTGAAGGAAACTAAGTTTAGCAAATACTCTAATATGAAGATATACTTCAGTAAGAACTTTATTATAATATCAAATTTGTTTTGTATGAATCAAGTTGAAACTTAATGTTTGCTAATTATCATGCCATATTTAAGTTTTTTTTACAGGATCAACCCCCCTCCCCCTATCTCCCCGAAAACATATGTTAAAAAACAGATGCGAATGAGGTAGAAATAAAGTTTAAAAAAAGAATAACTGTTAATGTGCACCTGTCCTATTGGAATGGATGAGTTTGGGTAAGAACATGAAGGAGAAAAATCTGACAACGGGGGGAATTGAGGGACTTATTGTGTGCACGCATTTATTATGAAGGTCACAAGGTGTATTTCCACGCACTTTCCTTGTTAATGTTATTGGAAGGATTCTTGTTCAGACCTTTTGGCATGTAAGTGTTAATGTTTTTGTCCTTTGACTTGAAGCCAGTTTTAAAGTTTACTATTGAGTATATTAAAAAAAATAATTGTTTAGTAATTTTGTTTTATTTAACTTACTAGGCTCTAAAACATTAATCGAAAAGTAAAATTGTAATATTAGATCATCACATTTTTAAATGGTAGACATGACCTGATTTATTCAGGTTATATTAAACTTAACCAAATATAAGCTACATACCGGCGTGTTAAGGGGTTTTGATGGACTTTAATATCACCCTTGAGTGGAGAGGAGGGAAATTAACTCGTTGAGTGTTTGGTCAGGTTTATTTATAGTGATGGTTATTTATAGTATTTACAATAGGTCTTATGGATTATGCAAAACTAATATGTAAGTTACGTTCAATTTTTTTTCTTTCCTAAGATGTATTTTGTAAAAGTCGCCTAAATATACTTTTTCGGTTTAGGACAAGTTCATTTCAAATAGCAATGTCTGAAATCAAACATGGTAATTAGTTTATTTATCATGAATGTTTTAGCTTAATTTTCTAGCGAAAACATAGAATAGATTGTTGTTGATATTTAGTTGGATAGCTGACCAAAAATATGTATACAAATTAATGTGTAACTTTTTCAGTTCTATAAATTACATTTGTAGAAAAAAATTATTGATACTATGTTTTATTATATATATCAGCTATGTTGTAAGAAAGAGTACATCTCATTTACATATGTAAAAATACACCGGTACCTCACGACTCACACATGTATAGTTAACTGGAAGAGAGCTTGATGTTTTTGTCAATTTAGTTGATCTAGATGGTTCTCATTTTTAATACAAATTATGATGGTTGAATAAAATATAAATCCTTGTGCTGTAAAATATTTCTAGTTTCATTTGTTTTGTCTGTCTTTCCCCCTCTCCCCCTAAACATAAATCCTTGATACGTGTCTGCTAATTATATTAACCTGTTAGCCATATTATTTTAGTTGGGCCATTATGCCAAGTTTTACATGCACTTCTTACTTGACGCTCAGGCTCTTGAGTTAATATTGTTTTGTCAAAATTATAATTTCCCTAAAGTGTTGAAAACTTTAAATATTTCTAGTTATGTTTGAGACTTGTCTTGTTTATTTTGAAGGTATCTTGGGTTAATCAAAAGGTTAGGAGTGCATATTGAGTTTGTGTTAACCATTAGTTTCTCTCTAATTAGTAAGATTAAATTTTTTCATTATTAGTACTTGTTATTGTTGTTAGCCCTCGGGCAACTATTTATTTTCTGATCTAATACTGGTTTAGTGGATTTATAATATGTATTTCCTCCAAAAATGTGTGTGCGGATGATTTCAAATTTGTTAAGAAAATTTTAAAGGCATAGTTTATATGAGGAACTTAGATTATAACATATAGTAAAACTTACATATTAACCTAGGCTTACTTAGGAATTTTCTTTTGCATATGATTATTTTATATATTTAAATATCACTTTCTTTGATGATTATTTGTCGTAACAATAACTAATGTTAAAAATTAAATTACATCATTACATTTATCTTCTACTATTTATTTTGGTATCCCTGTAATTTCCTATATATTTCCAAATATGTATTATTTTCAATATATTAATGTCAATTACTATAAATGTTTGTTAATAAAGGCGGTGGGCATGGATGCACCTCGACTATTAGCTCACTCTATCGGTAGGGACACGGTTTACCCTATTTCTACAGGACCTCTGAGTTAGGATCAAAACGGGGAGGAACAACTACCTTGCATTAACTTATCAATAAATCAACTACATGTAGTTTAGTTTCAAAATCTACCAAAGGGAAAATTACCCCCTTTTTTTAACTTACAACCTGGCATTCAAGAGATTCCTAAATAAAGATGATAATGGTGATGACTATGGTGTTGAAATACATTATGACACAACATTAACATAGGGTAAACTACCAGCTATAAAAATTACACAGATATTATCAACCAGAAATTAAGTTTTTTCAAATTGTTCTGGGAGGTCTAGCACACTACCGTTAGCTCCTGGTGACAGATACAATAGTAGTTAAAACACCATTCAATAAAACCTTATAATACCAAAATCACTTTACTCTGTCCAAATGTTTAACCTGTTTTTCTTATACTCACGAAATACTTCATTTCCAGGGTTTTCATCTGTTCGCGTGAAAAGTTGGTACTGCTGTTTAATTTAACATGTAACCTAGTACTATTTACTGCACACTAATGTGGGATATTGTCCGCTGGAATACTTAGTTCCTTAGTACTCGACGGTAAAAAAAAAAGTGAGTGGCCCCTGGAAGACTCTCAGTGCTGGACAAATACACTCAGATCAGCGGCGGTAAAGCCAGCTACTTCAGCCCAGGAACAAATTCAGCCGAGGTATCCCCGTGGGTCAGAGTCCTTGAGGATGGGTTACTCACCAGTACTGCCGAGGGAGGAAATATAATATATTCTTGCTCTAATAGTACCTTGTAGACTGCACTCAACCTGAGATGAAATCTACAAGTTCTCATATGGCATAAACTTTCAGCAATTCCTTCACTGAACCAGGAAACGAATAGTTAGGCGGTCTCGGGAAACGCCCCACACACCTTCTTTATTCAAACAATGAGACAATAATATATCGAAACAACTGATCGGTTTCCCAAACCCAAACTTGGGCTTTACCGCGTGGCTTATCCGTTTTGTCCACCACACGCCACCGGTCACCAGTCTTTCATAAAAAAAATCTTCCGCTTAGACCTTCATGTGTACCAACCTTCAAAACACAGAATATCTATCTTAGGCCTTAATCATAATTACACTTTATTACATGAAACATACACTTAGTTAATTATAAACTTGGAAGGCTAATTTTCTATCAGAAGCTTGAGCCTAAACAGTAAAATCCTGTGGTACGAACAGCGGGAGATACGTTAGCAAAACAAAATACACACAAACCAAACACAAGCAAGTTATATTTCATATAAATTTGAAATTTCCCCCTTGGGTCTTAGTATTAAAATAAAATACTAATTAAAGTTTATTATTTTACAAAATATGAACACTCCCCTAAATAAAACCATTCTAGTCAAAAGGTAGTTTCTGGCTGGGGCTAGTGACATAATTATTTGGGAAGGAAGATCCTTCCACCAAAAAATTCCCTCTTCTTCCAATGGATGGCAGTCTTCAAAACTGCCTGGTCCGTGTATCGTTGTGTCTAGATAGATGGTGCAGTCGGACAGTCACTTACACTATGGACATTCTAAGGTATACACTAATAAGGAAGGCAGTGCCCTTTTCTTTATTTCCGCAACCAGGTGGGTTGCAAGTCGCTGAGTAACAATCATTTGTACTTAGATCGTTTTTACTTTGTTCGACTTATGCACCTCATTCTGATTATCTATTTTGTTTGTTTGTTGTATTTTGCACCTTCAAATCATTTTGGGTTAGGGAGTAGGTTGCAGTTAAATGCAGAAAGGTATATGAAAGAAAGATGGAATAGATACAGGCTTGTGTTTACAGACGGTGCTAGGATTGGAGAGGAGCCGGCCCTAGTGGTCGTGGCCTTCTATGACAGTACCATTAACTATGGTAAGACATATGGACTACATTCCGACGCGCCAATATTTAGGGTAAAGTTGGGTAAAACCGGGTAGGCGGGTCAAGCCGGGTATCCGCGTTTTTTCCCACCTGGTGCTGCGATCTAGTGCCTGTGGCATAAAATCGTATCAAGAGTATCAGTTTACAGTCTACCTTGAGTTACAGAAGTGTGAGGTTTCGCGTCTTGATTTTGCGAAAGGTTTTAGAAATTGTGGAAAGTTTCTCAAATATTTTCATATTTTTGTGACTTCATATTAAATTCCTGCAACAGTTCTTCGGGGTGGTAAGTACATAATTGTTTTCATTAGCTTAAGCACGTTATTTTGCCACCTTGCCCAAGTCTCTTTGTTGTAATGTGTGGAAGGGACGCCATATTTATTTTAAGTGGTCGTTTGGGGTAAAACCGGGTACATGGGGGTGGGGAAAAACCGGGTAGTACCCGATTTTACCCCACGCAATGTATTATCATTTGCTCTAATGTAGCGAACAACCTTTGCTATAACAATGTCTCATTAATGATGGTATAAATATTGCTAACTGTATGTAATGTTTAAATACATTAGTGTGATAATTTACACAAATAGAAACATTGTTTATTAACATTATTTACGCGTTTCAATTTAAATAATTTTAATTTAAAAAATAGTTTTTATGTAAGCCCAACAGATTTAATTCATTTTTTATTCTTTTTTTATTTTTTCCTAGTTTTGTCAGGTCGTCAGCATGCCGTGCCATTACGAAAGAAAAACGAATAGGGCGAGTTGGACTGAAGAAAGTATGTCAGGAGCTATACGAGAAGTTTTACAAGGGAAAATGGGTTACAAGAGAGCGTCACAAGCTTATGGTGTTCCCCAGACAACATTGGAGGATAGAATTAGAAAGGCCCGAAAAGAAAGTTTGTCTCCCCAAAAAGCTGCCAAAAAGAGGTTAGATCGTTATGCAACCGTCTTCACTATGGCACAAGAAAATGAACTAGTGGACTACATATTGCGCCTTGAAGAAAGGCTGTTTGGTCTTACCTTGATTGACGTTCGTGAACTAGCGTTTCAGTTAGCAGAAATCAATAACATTCCGAACTCATTCAATAAAGAGAAAAAAAGAGCAGGGAAGGATTGGTTAGGTGGATTTTTAGACAGGAACAAAGAACTCTCATTGAGGAATCCAGAAAAAAACATCAATTGCACGTGCAAAGGGCTTCAACCGCGTGTATGTTGGGAAGTTTTATGATCTCCTAGAATATCTTAATGAAAAATACAAATTATCTCCAAATGATGTGTATAACGTTGACGAGACAGGCATTATGACTGTGCCTAACAAACCCTCTAGGGTCCTAGCACTACGTGGGAAAAAACAAGTAGGATCTTTGTCATCAGCGGAAATATGCACACTTGTGACAGTCAAAACATGCATGAACGCAGCAGGGAATTTCATGCCGCCTATGTTTGTCTTCCCAAGAAAGAAAAAAAATCCTAAGTTGATGGATGATACACCTCCTGGCTCATTTGCTGTCTACCATAATAGTGGGTGGATCCATAAAGAGGCTTTTGTTGTCTGGTTCAAGAAATGAATCGAATTTTCCCATCCCTCATCTGAAAAACCTGTGATGTTACTTTTGGACAGGCACGTCTCTCATACAAAAAGTCTATAGCTTATTAACCAAGCTAGGGAAAACCATGTTATCATCTTGTGTTATCCCCCGCATTGCACACATCGCTTACAGCTACTAGATGTGTCATTTATGGCTCCACTGAGTGCTTACTATGAACAGGAGGTTCGAAAATGGTTAATCGCACACCCTGGACGACTAGTGACTATATATGAAGTGGGGAAACTATTTAGAGATGCATTCCTAAGAGCGGCTCTTATGCGAACAGCTATCCATGGATTCGAAAAAACTGGAATATGTCCATTGAACCGAAATGCAATCCCCGATCACTTGTATGCTCCTGCAGAAACGACTGACCATCCCCCTCCCACACAAGTGCCACACGGAGAACTGTCAAAAGATGAAGGCGTAAAAACGTCAGCAGTCACAGACTCAACTCAAGCTCAGCCACCAACATTGGAAATTGACACTGTCAAGCCATCAACATCTAAAGTTAACACTACCAAACCACCAACATCGGAAATTGACACTGTCAAGACATCAACATCTGAAGTTAACACTATCAAGCCAGCAGAAACGGATATGGACACTGCCAAGTCATCAACATCTAAAATGAACCCTGACAAGCCACCAACATCTAAAATTGACACTACCAAGCCACCAATATCTAAAATTGACACTACCAAGCCACCAACATCTAGAATTGAGACAGCCAAGCCATAAACATCTAAAATTGACACTACCAAGCCATCAACATCTAAAATTGACACTGCCAAGCCATCAACATCTAAAATTGACACTACCAAGCCATCAACATCTAATATTGACACTACCAAGCCATCAACATCTAAAATTGACACTGCCAAGCCATCAACATCTAAAATTGACACTGCCAAGCCATCAACATCTAAAATTGACACTACCAAGCCATCAACATCTAAAATTGACACTACCAAGCCATCAACATCTAAAATTGACACTGCCAAGCCATCAACATCTAAAATTGACACTACCAAGCCATCAACATCTAAAATTGACACTACCAAGCCATCAACATCTAAAATTGACACTGCCAAGCCATCAACATCTAAAATTGACACTACCAAGCCATCAACATCTAAAATTGACACTACCAAGCCATCAACATCTAAAATTGACACTGCCAAGCCATCAACATCTAAAATTGACACTGCCAAGCCATCAACATCTAAAATTGACACTACCAAGCCATCAACATCTAAAATTGACACTACCAAGCCATCAACATCTAAAATTGACACTGCCAAGCCATCAACATCTAAAATTGACACTGCCAAGCCATCAACATCTAAAATTGACACTACCAAGCCATCAACATCTAAAATTGACACTGCCAAGCCATCAACATCTAAAATTGACACTACCAAGCCATCAACATCTAAAATTGACACTACCAAGCCATCAACATCTAAAATTGACACTGCCAAGCCATCAACATCTAAAATTGACACTACCAAGCCATCAACATCTAAAATTGACACTACCAAGCCATCAACATCTAAAATTGACACTGCCAAGCCATCAACATCTAAAATTGACACTACCAAGCCATCAACATCTAAAATTGACACTACCAAGCCATCAACATCTAAAATTGACACTGCCAAGCCATCAACATCTAAAATTGACACTACCAAGCCATCAACATCTAAAATTGACACTGCCAAGCCATCAACATCTAAAATTGACACTGCCAAGCCATCAACATCTAAAATTGACACTACCAAGCCATCAACATCTAAAATTGACACTGCCAAGCCATCAACATCTAAAATTGACACTGCCAAGCCATCAACATCTAAAATTGACACTACCAAGCCATCAACATCTAAAATTGACACTGCCAAGCCATCAACATCTAAAATTGACACTACCAAGCCATCAACATCTAAAATTGACACTGCCAAGCCATCAACATCTAGAATTGACACTGCCAAGCCATCAACATCTAGAATTGACAGAGTCGAGCCATGCACAACCAAGGGTGATGGATCTGCGTTTAATATTTCCCCACTCTTTATCAGGCCGGTTCCTAAAGAAAACGAAAGGCCAGAAAAGAAAGACAACAGAAAACGAGGGAAAACAGTAGTTTTGACTTCAACACCTTATAAATTAGAACTTGAAGAAGAATTTGCCAAGCCTAAGAAAACAATCAAGAAAAGAAAACTTTTTGAAGACGAGCAAAAAGGACCAGAGGAAGAAGATCAAACCACAGGCAGACCAAAAATAAGAACAACAGGAAAGAAGCAAACAAAAAGAAGCGCCAGGAAGAGTGGTCATCCCCCGAAGATGAAGAGTGGTCGCCTTCTGAAGATGAAGATGGTATGGATGCTGCCTGCATGTTTTGCAACGAGCTGTTCATGCACTCAAGATCAGGAGAGGGCTGGATACAGTGCTCGGTGTGCAGCGAATGGGCTCATGAAGCCTGCAGTGGGCATGACCTAGATGAAGAATACAATTGTGATTTTTGTACTAAAGTTTCTAAACAAATTCGCCTTAAATAGTATTCTGTATTGTTCAATTACTGAAAGATTTACTAAAACATGTTATTGAATTAAATATGTGTAATGTGAGAAGTGCTAACTTTAAAATAAATTGAAAAATTTCGTTATTAGAAGACGTAAACATGGTTTCTCAAAGGTACCCAGTTTTACCCAACCAGTGGGGTAAAACAGGGTAGTTTGCCGTATTTAAAAACATATATTTCAAGGACATTAAATCATCACAAGTATAAAAAAACAATATGTCTGGTTAAAGAAGACATAATAAAGATCCTGTCATCACAAAATCAGAACTTTAAGAGAATAAATGTATTTACTATAAATAATTATACACTTGATACCCGGTTATACCCTACTTTCCCCTACAGCTAAATATTAATTTTGCTAATCTGCAAACATTAAAATATATCTTATCATTACGTCCTCAGCCAGTAGCGATGCAATGCGATTCCCGTAATGCTTTGGAGTCTCTACGTGGCCTGTCATGGCCTCCATCACACCCATTAATTATTTTAATATTCGGTGAGAGCGCCTCTCTCCGAGCTAAAGGCTACTTATTGGGGTACTATTGGATTCCTCGTCACGTGAGTATAATGGATAATGAGAGAGTGGATAGTTTGGCATCTAGTGTAAATTTACTTTCTGTTGTACAGGAAATCCTGCTACCGTATAGCGATTTTATACCGAGAGTAAAAATTGGTATTCAGAATATATGGGGTGAATGGTGGGAGACCACATGCCAGCAGAAGGCAAAATGGTACCACGAGATTTGTGTTAGAAAATTAGCTACATAAAATTTTTGGGCAAGTTAAGGCACCCGTAAATTTATTTGTATTTTAATTCACCTTCCGCTTGCGCACGCTTACACAAAATATTGACTTAATTTGATTAACAAGGCTCCGTCTTCATATTGTGTGGTTTCCTAAGGCCCCAAAAATTTAGAACATTTATTTATGAACCCCCTTGTACATATATTGGCACGGGTAAATTGCATTCATAATTATATTGCAGACTTTTCTTTAGTTAATGTGTTACACTCAGACGTTAATTTGTATAAGCGGCTGTCTATTTTCCTTCACAATATAAATTTGTCGGTGTAGCTTGGTTATCCCGTAATTTAGATTCATAATAATTAGTTAGGGCTAGGTTATTTAGTTTAAAAATGGATTGAACGCAAGAAAGTATCATCGGTAGTGAATCAAATGCTAGTTTTCCTGACTGAAGTAAATGTATTTAGTGCCATTGGAGAAAAAAACATACTTGTCAAATATAATTGTTATTATCTAAACAATTAATTATTTTAATTACTACATTACTCCCCACCGGTAGCAACGTTATGTAAAGATGTAAAATTCAAAATTAAATTTCTAGCGTTTAACTGAATACAAAATAGATTTATTCCTTAAAAATCAATCTTAATAACTAGATAATCAGTATTGGTTAGCGAAAGGGGTTGATAACTTTACTCTTCATCTGCATCTGGATGTCTTCGTTTCATCATTCTGTGCCACAGCCGTAGGTCATCTACTTAGAACATCCGCAGAGTTTGGGACCAAGAGAACCTCTAATTCTGCTCCTACGTGGGTCAAATTTGATTCTTAGTTGACATATAAGGCTAAATATTTGGATAAAATATTAGCTAATTTCAGTCTGTCAAAACAAAGACTAGCATCTTTATTTTTAATAAGAATAGTTAAGTACTTGTCAGCCCATATTTGACCAAAAAACAGACAATCGTAAGCGTGTTCTAAGCCATTCCTTGTGCACCAAAACATATATCTTGGTATTGTGATGAGTCCTGATTAGCTTAATGAGATCCTTTGGTCTCATCAGACTTGAAACCAAAGTTTCTTGCTTGATTGTGGCCCCTTTTCCCTCAAAGAATTCTCGTGGAAGTCTTATTGTTTTCCTTTAGACTATTTGGACGATGGAATGCAAGGGTGGCTTAAGGGCCGTGCGAACTGGGTGGCTGCCCTGAGTGCCGGCTCGATGGGGCGCCAAACATAGCTAAACCTAGACTAACATAACCTGGGAGTAGTATTAAAATAACCCCCAAACCTAACATAACCTAGGCGTAATATAGGAGTTAGAATCGTTCACTTTTTTATACTAACATAAAATTTAACATATTAGTTTAATTTTATGGGGAGTAATTAATAATTTACTGCCATTCTCAAAAGGTTATTTTACATTTGCCATCTTGAAAAAATGGCACCCTAAGACAGTTTGTTTTTGCAATGATAACGTAAACAGTTTATATTGTCAGAGTGTTAGTTTAACTTATAATAATAAAAAATGAAAGATAGCATTGTTTACAAAATAATGTTAGGTTTTGGAATTATTTTAATATTTTTCCAAAGTTCTATCGCCATGGGAAATGTGGTAACTGACAACCAGCAGAATATTTAAAGAACGGTCAAAAGAAAAACAAATTTACAAATAAATTAGTTTTGTCAACGGGTTGTCTGTAAAAAGTGACAACAAATCAATATATGGCCTTGCACATCATTTGGTTTGTCGAATGGATACATGAGAGCAAATCTGGTAGCTTTTATTAGCTGTCAGTTATAACCACTCCTATGGTGAATTGACTATATTATCCACTGATTACTTAGAGAATACCAAAAAGATATCCCTACCAGGCACAAAATTTACCTTGGGCCACCCCTGATGGAATGGTTAGTATTTTCACACAGTACAGCTCGCAATCCTAACGTTACCGTTGGAAGCGCCTCTGTCAATTTAATATTATAATAAGCCTTAATATTGCAGTTTTAACTGTCGTGTGAGGTCACTCAAATATACCACCACCCCGAGGATGGTATTTAGTCGTAGTTTGGATCATGATAGCAAAAACCGGGTATAGCCTGCAAAACAAGACTGACTCGAGCAGTCTACCCTGGTCTGTTAATATCTGTCTGTGCTGGAGTTCCAAACCTTATAATCCAGATTTAATAAAATGATCTTACCACCAGTGGCGAGGCATGATAATATCATTTTAGGGTAAGGTGAGTCATGAACACTCATAATTTATTAACAATGTCGAAAAATGGATTTTTATGACGTTATCTAATATTATAGTACTGGCCGACTACTGCTTCTATTACTAAAACTACAACAACTACTGATAGTAATGATTATTGTTATTATTATTATTATACTCTTCTTTTGCTATATATTCTGTGAAATATCTAATTTTGATATTGCTTTTTTAAAATTTTAAATGAACTTTTGGTCTAAAATACACAGCCTCTGTAGAGTTATTAAACCAACAGTTGATTGAACCAAAAGTCATTTTGGTGTTAACAGCGTCTCCCATTTTTTTTCTACGGTACATACACTAAATCCTAAAACATTACTAATTTTTTATTAGGATAAGAAATTTAAAACAACTCAATAAAATAATAAAATTTAAGTCAAATCCCAAAACTAAACTAATCTACACGAGTAGGGGATAGCCGGCTTACTCTGGATGTCCACGTTCGCGGAAAAAAAAAGAGTGCAGAATAATGACAAGCTCTATGCCAATCAAAATATGTCCCTCTTATCGGCGAGAGCTGTTGTGTTAAAGTTAAACTCATCTTTACTTCATCTGCTCTACCTGAGATGTTCGGCACAGGAGAACCAATCAAATCTCAGAGATAACCACTACGGCCTTTGTGAGGAGATTTGAAATAACTCTTTAATGGAAAGCGTGTGTATGGTGGTATTAGATTTTACCACGGTACAGCATTATAATTTAAAAATATCCAGTGTAGAATGGTCTAAAATATGTGTTTACCTACTAGAAAATAAAATATGTTGATAATAAGTAGTTTAAAATTATCTTTGCAATGCATCATGGGTCAACATCCAGTGTGTGTGAAAGTATGCGCCACTCAAGCAGAGTCTGTACTCTATTTTCGGTGTTCATGTGAATCAGCTTTACTGTTTGCCTTCAGTGGCTGAGAAGAATAGTTGCGTGCACATTACCCTCTATAGCACCCCTCAGGACTGATTCAGTGGCTGAGAAGAATAGTTGCGTGCACATTACCCTTTATAGCTCCCCTCAGGACTGATTCAGTGGCTGAGAAGAATAGTTGCGTGCACATTACCCTCTATAGCTCCCCTCAGGACTGATTCAGCGGCTGAGAAGAATAGTTGCGTGCACATTACCCTCTATAGCGCCCCTCAGGACTGATTCAGCGGCTGAGAAGAATAGTTGCGTGCACATTACCCTCTATAGCTCCCCTCAGGACTGATTTCCAGGTGCGTTAGAAGGAAAGGTAGCAGCTTGTCTTGCTAAAAGGAACTGACACATTTGCTTCGCGTGCTTGCTAAAATTTAATTACGATTAAAAATGACTGTTAAAATTTCAATTGAACATTTTTTTTATGTAAAGAGATGTTTTCTCTCCTTTTCCAAACCTTTGTGAGCATCTGAGCTTATCCTGCCTACCCTGAAGCCTCCCTACTGCTCGACATTGTATCAGCAGTGATGTCTTTTATCAGTGTGATCTCCAACCCACTGGTTCAAACTAATAGTTAGGATCTAAGATACCAATCAGAATAAACAAAATGTTTCGAAATATTTTCTAAGGTTTTTGACACAATCATAATTAATTTAACTTATTTGTCATATTATTACTATTGTAACTGGTTGTAGGCCTACACATGTTAAATTGTATAGAATATGTATTTGACTAAATAAAAACATGGACGAAAATTAAAGATTTAAGTTAATACGAATTCTTCATAGCAACGTGTGGCCTACTTGTTTTAGCTCAGTCATTATTACAAATGAATTTAAAATACTCAACAACCAAAATACAACCTACAAGAGAATAAAACATTGTTGGTTACAATTTTGTTTAAATATAATGATATAACCATACAAATTATGATAGAATTAAAGAAATCAACACACATAAGTTACAATCAAAGTCACAACCTATTTTTTGGGTTCTATACCAAGAATGGAACCCTTATAAGACACTCTGGTTAAATATATATATATATTTGGTCCTACACAGATATATATATATATATATATATATATATATATATATATATATTTGGTCCTACACAGATCTCAACATTTGAACGGTTAGACATATAAAGCCAAATCTTGGGTTGCAGTTAAATGCTAGCGTGCCCACATGAAATGGGTTGATAGTAATTTTGAAAAAAGGTGAACAACGAAATTTGTGAATAATTAAAATTAATAGTCTCATAGGCGGAATTTTACAAACGTTGGAAAACACTGAAAGAGTGTAATATTTAAAAACATATGTTTTTTTACTGTAAAAATGATTTTATTTATTTATATGCCAATAATACTTTTCAAAATATTTCTATATTGCTCTCCGTAATTTTTCTAATGAATGGCACGTGACGACAACTTTCGATGGAGCAAGATTGCATAAACGAGAAGAGGATGGTGAGCCTAGGTATGAAATCCAAATAACCTGCACTAAGTGCAAAATAACCTGCACTAAGTGTACACTTGATCCTTAATAATGCATACATTAAAGATGCGCAAAGAATTAAAACTAGCCAAACAACGCATATTATTAAATTATAGAGATATTGCTGAAAGTTTGTTACTAATTATTTTGGTTCCTATTTAAAGCTAAAGTTAGCCTATATAATATTTAATATTGATGAGTACACTTTAAGTTTTCTTATTTTCTTCAATAAGTCATAACCGATCTCACTTAGAGAGACACGCAGCATCCAAAGGTTTTATTTTATAAATTTGAGGTATCTGAAGTGCAGTTTCTGAACTTAGTGATAAAATCAGCGAACTACTTTGATAATATCTTAAAACTTGAAAAGACACAACATCCCCGTTCATTAACTCATCAGTATAGAAGAGTGAACAAATGTTTCACTAAAAATTAAAGTTACATGATGTCAGGAATCGAACCTAGTGTCCTTAAATCAGTAGTAAAACAAGCTATCGATTGAGCTAAGCTGTCGCACTATCTTAACGTTAAATAAATCTGTAAATCGTTCTCGTGTAGGATTCTTGGTTTAGAAAGCATTTATAATAATAATCTACATCATAATAATAAGATAACCAATAGTTATTTGATGAGAATGATATTTTAACATATAAGTAGTAATGCAATCTACAAAATACATCATTTATTTGGTCTTGAAATTAACTTGGAAGGAGTAATAACTGTTGGCTTACTGCAAAACATAAAGAAGATGTATGAAGGCTAACTGAATTAGAAACGGTCAGTATTTTACTAGTGCATGACTTGCAAATGTGAATAGTGTGATCCAACACTCCTTTTAGACAAGCGCCATTTAACTACTATATGCTATACGTGGACATTCACGACTAGCTAGCACACACAGCATGAGCAATTTATTCATATGTTTGGGTGCCAGGAAAACTACACTTTTTCTCAGATAACCTTCATATAGTTAATCTTAAATAAATAGGACAAGGAAAGTGTATTTAAAGCAATTTTTGAGGGTAGTTTTTGTTTGTTTTTTAGCACCGTGTCTTACTACCCGTTATGATAATACGCCTAAGTACTAACTACTCTAATTGGAGTAGCTGGGGTGGTTTACCAGTACACTTTTACTATTGGCTTAGAACTGGTCACGTGACCATGACCCCTCTCTCTCTCTGATGGGTTGTTGTTTTTCTCCCTCCCTCCTCCTGACTCCCTCTCCCCTGACACCCCTTCCAGTGTTCCAAACATGTTGGTACTTGTATTTTATTGATTTTTTTATTTGTGCTTATTATATCTTTTATTGGTGCTCATTATATTTTTATAAGTGCTTATTTGTTTTTATGGCTGGGTAGGATTGGGATGGGGCGTTGGAGTTTTTAAAAATTATTTATTGGTGTGGAGTCCAAGGCGCCGGGTACTCCTCCTTCGACATCTCTAGTGAGCTCCTTCTCTTCCCGGCCGCTTCGTAAAGAGTATGACCACCAAGCAGCTGACAGCGTATCACGGCCAAAAAATCCCTTTCACTTTTACTCCACTCCCCACTCTCCTTACATTGCCACGGCACAGAACGAACTAAGTTACATTGACTGTCCCTTCTCTGTTGAAATGCATTTCACTTCACCACTCCCCTACCTTAACTTTGTCATACCCCACTCTTCGTGAGGTCAGGGGAGGGGGGTCATACTCAAAATTTGAGTGCCAACGACCCTTTCTGAAGACCCCCAAGGCCGCTTGGTACATCGATCACGGCCTTCTGAAGGTCACTGGTTAGCTGTGTTGTGTTTTACCTCCTCCACCCCAAGGCTTCTTGCCGCTTCGGTCGTGGCCATATGAAGGCCGCAGGTTCAGATGTGCTTTCTAATGACAACTCTGGGACCAAGGATTCGATTTCCCCCTGTCAGAATTAGATGAGCCTTTCATTTAGACGGCGTTCACACCGGGATTCGAACCTCAATATCTTTATCACAGCTAATGTCTTTAGAACAGCCGTACTTCCTGAACCCCCATCATTTTGCCGGTCGACCAGGTAGAATGTGTTCACGCATTTGCTTCAAACGTTGATCACCAGCCATCTAGTGACGCCTTAAACCATGCGACTATCTATGCAAGTATACAATGTATTGTGACGGTAGACTGCTACCCAAGTATAAAATGAAAACAACCGTTTAAGTCCTCAAGCCACATATAACAAAAGACAAAATAATTTAATGCTCGCAACTATATTTTGTCGGAATAATGTATAATTCTTTAATTAATTCATAGGTAATATTCAATTGAGTAATTTGAATTTAATGATCGCAACTATATTTTGACGAAATAATATAAAATGCATAATTTCTTAAGTAAAATTTGGACTGAGAAAGATATAAAATTGACCTGGATTTGTGTAAAGGTAGAGTGACATGGTCCACCTGGATTCAATACCTCCTACCTCCCCCACTAATAGCCACGAAGTCAAGCTTATCGGTATTTAGAACTGCGTCTTACTACCTGTCAGGGGCACAAGACATGGACGATGAGGGAGGAAAATGGCCTCGGTATACACGCATGACCGGGATTCAAACTAATCTCTTCGGGCAAGCATGAGATAAGAGCTGATTTTGACCAAGATAAATGTGTAGCAGCATTTTCCAGGGTTTAAAATGTGAAGTAATTAGCGTTTGTTTCCCTTTAAAATACCTGAACTCTTACGTTAGAGGGTGAGAAGTGTATCCACATTTGCACGTCATTGACAACTGAACTCTCCAACACCATCTGGATATCTATGCTCAAATGAGAGAGAGACAGAATAATAAAATAAGTTATGTAGATTCATTTGCGTTGGGTTGAAATGTTAAACCAGCCAAAGCGATTATTTATGCATACTCCATCATTGACACCTGGATACGGGAATCAAATATATGGTGCAACAGTATAGAGATTGTATTTATAAAAGTAATTAGCGTTTGTCGACCTTGCAGGGACTCGAACTCCCCTACCCTCTTTCGTCAGAGGGCGAGAGGTATACCCGCATTTGCACTGTTGGATCCCTCTAGCCGGCGCACCAGAGAAAGATGTCCATCCTCAGTGAGAGAGCTTGCACGAATGAAAGATAACTGTAAATATATGACTATTTATGCGGATCGGGCAAGCAACGATGCGGAAATAATATTATCGAAAAATAAGAAGCCGCCACCCTTACATGCGGCACATCTCATTGAAGCGACTATAAATAGACCTTGAAATAATTACATTCGGTTATTGTAATGAATAATCGGGAGCGATAAACATCATAACGAGTTTCAACGTGTTGGAAAATTGGCTATATTCAGGTATGTTTAAAACTTTTTTTATATTTAAATGGTTACTATTTTGCTTATTATGCTTTGGTGTACAGCGGTATTTGCTTCTTTGACAGACTTCCAAGAAGAAGAAGAAGAACCCGTGGCTTCGGTAATTCAACCAGTGGAAGCAGATAGCCATAACTCGTTGGAGATTTTTTTAACGAGGACGGAAATTGCTTGTTGGATAGCGACTGGTCCATGGGTAATTAGAGTCCTGCTTTAGATTTTAAAGAAATGTCAGTGCTTTTTTTTTACCACTATAGTAATTATTATGTATTTATTCAATTTCAGAATACTGGGACCCATACGAGCTGGATACAGGCCTGAGGGAGCACGTAGCACCGGCAGAGGGTTTAACAGTGTGTGCGCGGGCGCCACCCCTGGAGACAGGTGATTCGGTGGTGGGCATTAACCTCCTATATGCGGTCAGTACTCAATCCAGCTAAACGCCTTCACCCCACCTCCTCAGGGCCATACCGACGCCACTGGGAATGCTATCCCTGATGTTTGGGGTGAATTGTACTTGATAGATCAGCTGATATGTAAGTTTGCCATTCTTTATTCTAGTACCGTCTACCAGTAACTATACTATAGCCACTAGTTTGGACATAGACGGTTTATTAAGCAAGAGTTATTTGCGCGCTCTCTTACCCTAATCTACCCTTGTCTGGTCGCATATCTACTACACCTTTGTCAATAGCCCGTTCCCAATGTAACAATACAATGCTTCGTATTGCACAATTACTCCCCACCTAACCTAATATCACTAATAAAATTGCCAAGATACATACTACCCACCCCCAGAAATAACCTCCAAGAAACCTATAATAGTATTCTTCTCTATTATAGCCCTATCTAGCCCCAACAATTACTCAAAGCCAGCATTCAGAAAAATCCATTATAAACAGTGTAGTTAAATAACTGTTCAAAACGTACCTTCGTCC
>CABFOW010002943.1:0-87172 GCA_902141385.1 Timema californicum
CCAGGTCACCAATAATACAATATTTTAGGGATAAAGACGGATTTATTTAGAGTTGAATTTTGCTGAATTTATGTTTAGGTAGATTGAATAACCATTTTAGAGAAACACCCTTGATTTAATTCATAGCCTGACTTTTCCTTTATCGACAAGACAAACTTTAAATATTAGATTTAAATTTAGATCACGTGTTCACCGACTAAGATAAAGTTCGAAGGACAGGCATGTACTCATCCTTAACAGATACGCCTTACGATTGCTCTCTACTAAAGTTGGATTCGCGTCAAGGTATAATAAACTTATCAAACAGTTCTAACATGTTTTAGGATCAACGGAAAGAATTCTAAGACGACCCGGTCTCAAGTTTGCCTAAATTTCTGCAAAACTCAGATGACTGTTTTACATTTTCTCGTCGTCTATCGCTTTCAGTTTTCTCGTTTTTTGTATTTTAAACACTTCCGATCTGCTGATACGTGGATGAAGTTCCTCGTGCGTTTAGTTAAGGGCTTTACCGTGCCCTTTATTAACACAGATTATATTACACAGAACCAACAAACTAGCTTGACTAAGGACCAAACTGCACCACCTTCTCCATCCCTAATCTATTTGCGTAGTTATATGCGGATAGTTTGGACAAGCAAAGAGAAGCTTGTAGTGGGGGGTAAAACAACTGTTTAAACTGGTTCAAACACCGCGGTGTTCATGGAAGATATTCAAGAAGTCTTAAAATTAATTTATTCTGACAATTAATGTAGATATTTATGAAAACATGCTAGGGTTTTGATAAGGATATTAAATATTTCAATAATTTTGATACGAAATGGGCAAAGGTTGTTAGGCAGTAAGCAATTAATATTTAATAATATATATAAGATGATAGCTATCTCGATATATTAAATACATATATTGTAAATTTAATCTTATAACAAACAATCATTAAAACCAAATTTATCTATATTAATGAACATTTTAAAACTTTTCATTAAAATACATACAATGAACAAATCTCTTCCTGAGTAAAATTAATAATTCCGCAACAAAATGTTGTGATTGGGAATATTAATTTTTAACTAGGTAAGGTGGAGTAGGAGTGAATTTCAATTTTAATAAAATCAGACGGTTTATGAAATGTATATTCTTTACTTATCCGAGAGTTGGATATCTTTCTCCCTTGGGATAGAAATATAGTTTCTCTGGAACCTGAATCTAATAGTTTTAGTGCAATACACGACTGTCAGATATATCTAATTATTGAATGGAAGTGCCCTGCTAAAAAAAAGTAGAAAAAAGTGATTTGCTCATTATTTTATTATTGTTTAAAATTTTATATTGTTTAATTAGCATTTTATCTTCAGTTCATATTTTACAATGTTTGTTTTGTTTATATGTAAGGTCTACTTGTTTAAGAGTTTAAAAATAAGTGGTAAGACACAATCGTACAAAATTCCTCATTAAAGTGTATTTTAGTTTGGAAAAACATTTTCAAAAATAGTTTTTCCGTTAACTATCATTAAGTAGATTTCCTCGTAAAAGCAAACACACCATCTTGTTAATCACAATAAATTATATTCATAGATACATTTTAAAATAGTTTTAACAAATTTAAAATGTTTAAAAAAAGAAGAGACTATTTATAAGCCACCTTAAACTATTTTAAAATATGTAAAAATAAAAATATATTCTTATTTATCATGAAAAACTATTATCAGATGCTTATTTTGAACACACCTTCAAGGTAAATATTGAAACAAAATATTAAATTTTCTATAATTTATCGTGAGTAAACTACCCTTAAATTAATTTATTTTAGAAAAGAAGTATATATTATTATTGATAGTGTAAAATAGTCCTCCTATATCAATTTTGAACAAAATCACTAGAGGATATTTTAATAAATTCAAATTTTAATAAAATCAGTTAGCAGTAATCAACCGCTTAAATTTATTTCCACCTAAAACCAGTATGTAATTTATTTTACCATGTCAAACACTCCCCATATATACATTTTAAACAAAATCGTTGAAGCCATTTTCAAGAAACATTTCATTAAAAAAAACTCATTAGTAAACCTTCATATTTGAGAGCTAAGATCAAAATGAATAATACGTCCCAAAGTATCGCCCTCTAATCTCTAACTATCAAGTTTGACAAAAATCCATCAAACCGTGTCAGCCATGTGTCCAGGGACAGTCAGACATGGGGACAGACAGAATAAAAAAACAACATATTTTTGGGGGTTTGAACACATATAAAACGTAAATATTCATCATAATAGCGAGGTTAAAAATTTTCACGCTTACAATACTGTAAACATGCTTCAGTGTCCACATGGTCTAAGGCGTCACTCTCTTGTTAGACTAGATTGTTAGACAGGTAGATCTGTGTTCTAATTCTGGGCCGGTATACTGAGAGTAGTTTTTTAAAATGTTTTTCCATTCTCCCTCCATGCAAATGAGAGCACATATCCTTTAAATTCAACTTTCCTTGTTTCTAACACACTGGCATAGTTATTACAGATGCGTATAATCAGAACAGGTAGTAAGACGTGATGTTAAAAGTAAAAGTACAATACTTTCCATCATCTGATATTAATATTCAGCAATAAATACTTGACACGGATCAAACTGTCCTGCAAAGACTGAAGCTTTAATAATTTATTATTGAATTATTAAAATATACACATTAATACTTTTTTCGTACGTCCAGGCTATACCTATATTCACACCAATGGAGTTAGGTCTACTGTTATTAAATTTAAGGAAAATGTAGGGCCTACGTGAATTTACTTGTAGCATTATTGGGAGGTCATTCCGAGAAAACCACCCCCAGTACACCCAACCAAGATTTGAACTAGGTCCACCTCGTCATCGACTGCCAGTCTAGAGTGAGAATGACGCCTTAAACCAAGTGACCAAAAATACAAAAGGCATTGCTATTCAAGCAACTCTATAATTATTTATAAAGTAACTTATTAAATCAGTTAGAGCAAAAGGTGTTCCCAGATTCAAATTTTTGTTACTGCCAAAATATTTATCATTGGTGTTATTGGAAATACACTTTCACAGTGATGGATAGATGGTTGATGGACTGATTGTTGCATATATTCTGCATTAAAGTTTAAGTCGTATGGCGATAGAATTAGTTGGTCAATAATGTCGTCGTTAAACGTAAAGTAAACTTCTTGTGTGGAATAAAGCTACGCCAACAAGTCTATTCTCTAGCACATTTTTGAGTTCATTCCGTATGTCTTTACCGAATTCTCTGCCTTCATCAAAGACGGCCCTCCACCAAGTCATCCCTGGCCTTGACCCGATGTCGATGTCCTAGTGGTTTCCAGTCCAGAGCCTCGCTTAAGACGTTAATACTGGTCTCTCCGGATCAGGGGTGTGGTATAGAAAGAAAAGTATCGGAAGTAAAAATATTGATACCATAGTAGTATCGAAAGAAAAGTATCAACAACAGTAATTAACGGTATCAAAATGCAATAAGATTTTCTCATTCTTCTTCTGGGCATCCTTGAGTTAACAGAGTTCATTGAGCTCTACAAAATCTTATTTAGTTTAGTTTATGATACCCGTGCTCATTGATAAAATAAGACTGTTCGTCACTCACCCCGTCAACCGGGCAGGCATCAGGTTGTATTGATAAACAAATATAAAATAACAGTTATGATTTATGATGAACTAAAAGATATTGAATGCTAGAGTTACTTCTTGCTTGTCATGCAGAAAATGAGTGAGAATTTAAATAGTGTCATTTGTTCTTCTTCCACAATCAACTAGAGTAATCCCAGCACGAGTGAAGATAGCCAAAAAAGTTGTTTCTTTCGACACCGATCCGATACTAGAGTATGATTACTAAGATTAGTAAAAGCATCGAGTAGAAAAATACTAGGATCGGAAATAAAATATCGATATTAGTAAAGTATCGATACTTTTTTCACATTCTTACTCCGGATAGTGTGGCCAAGCCCTCACCACTTGTACCGCTAGTTGGATGGGCTTCTGGCTAGTTTGGTCCTACATCTCTTTATTTTACGCCAAGTTTGTCCATCATAGGTACAACATGTTCCTTAGGCATCTATTTATGAACATCTGTAGTATCTCGATCAGACGTATAGCTGTTTTTCATGTCTCGCATTCGTAGATAAGAGCAAACTTCACATTGCCCCGAAAGAGTTTGGTTCATATTCTTAACCGTTTAGATCTCCATAATTGCTTAAAGCTTATAAATAGATACCCCTAGTTAAATACACCTAATTAAAAGTATATATATTTTATATCAAAATTAATGATTGTATTATGAAAATTGAAGAATGACACCTAGACTTGGGAATCGAAGCCGGTACCTTTGGATTAGTAGGCCTATGCTCTGACCACTGAGCTATCCAAGAATCGTCCCGTGCCCAGGGTCATTATTCACTCATATTTTAAGGCAGAGTCTATGATGGACGTACGAAAATCGTCGGCTACAAATGTGTGATTTTTTTTATTAAGATCACGAGCTATCAGATAACGCAGCCACCCTCACACCCTCACGAGTGAAGAATGACCCTGAGCACGGAACTATTTCTGGATAGCTCAGTGGTTAGAACATTGGCGTACTAAGCCAAAGGTCCCGGGTTCGATTCCTGTGGCCAGGTGTCGTTTTTCAATTTTCAGAATTTGATATCTAGATGGAGTATATCCTCACTAAAAGCATAAATAATAGCTTTGGCTATTTGCTTTTTAAATTAATGTTTGGTTATAAAAATAACTCCCAAATTACTTACCTCAAATCGTTTTACTTTGCCGCTATCCTTAAGTAAAGGTACTTTTATGTAATTAACCGATGTAAAGCTATATTTTAACTCTATTTTGTCAACATTTATTTGTGTACTTATGTTTATATTTGTAATTATTTTTATTTTTTTAAAAATAATAAAAACATTTTCTAAACACTAAATGTTGTTCAATTCGACGTAAAATTAGATAATCACAATTCTCAGAGTCTCTTCTATAGTAAAGAGGCTGAGCACTAAATCTCATTATGAGTTCCAACCCAGGGGCGGCAGTGTATAAACTGATCAAGGCGTCGCAACGCTACTGACGTCAGAATCGTTTCCCTCCTCATAGAGAAAGAGAGAAGATGCCGCCTTACCCGTAGCTACTAGCCAATTATCCACCAACAGAGCAATCGAAGGAAAATTGCTTAGATTGCGAAGTTCCTATTTATAAAGTGAAACAATTGCTTCGAGAAGAAAATTAAAACTTATTTCTAACTCTAAGACGGTAACATTTTAGGAAACCTTATAAAATACCCCGTCTCAGTAATCATAATGTTTTCAAAACGTTTCGTTTAAACTATTTAAAAAAATCTATCAATAGTTTAATAGCTAGGTCTTCTTTGGATTGAATATGAAACTATTTTACACAAATATTTATTTAGATCAGCTGTTAAATATTATTTAAGACTTTTGAATTTTTCTATTAAGGAATTTTCAAAAACTTTATGTTTTCGTTTAGTATTGAAACAATGGAAAGTAGCATTAGTGATCACGCGTTTTAAGTTACTGGACCTGCAGTGGACTGGGTTTATTCCAAGGATCGTTTAAGATGAGTACACTGAGCGTGCTTTTGCAAAAAATAAAGTATCTATGTGATTTTACATCCTCTTTTCATACTAATGAGGGTGCACAAACTATAAACAACTTTCTTAATATTTACCCTTTAGAATAAGGTGCTATTAAGTATTTTTTTTATAATGTAATAAAAAGACAATGATCCACAGGATTGAATTAAAAACGATTTTTTTCCTGTGTAAATGTACATCAGTTGAATCATTAATAAATATAAAACTTGGAATTGGTGGACAAACGGTTTGAGTGTCAAGCTCACTTATTCTAGTTTGCCAATAATGAAGAGGTTGGGGTTCGGGTTGTGGCTTAATTTACTGATACATTATTTTCCTGAATTAATTTTAACGCAAATACAGGCAAATATCATCTAAAATAATTCCTTACTCATTCCTTCTTCATTAGCGTAATGCGTGCAGCCCTAATATGTAATAAAACGCGATGAAAAATAGATTCATTAAAACAAAAATATTGAAGAACGTAACACAAACGCGTTACACTTCTGGGAATGTATTAAATAAGTTGTACAAAAAAAACTACTTCCCATAGCTCTGAGACAATTTCCAAATTTAGGGGAGGCACAAAACTTTACGGTTCAGTTTAAGTATTTTATTTTTGAATGTCCTCCCTTAATGAACAATGTTACCAACATAAGAGTCCTGTCGCGGTTAATTTCCCTGTACCCGACAAGACTCACATAAGCATGTATGAGCTTTATGGTTGAAGCTAAGTTGTGGGTTGGGCTTCTAATTTGCTTTTAATAATCTTCGGGTAGTTTATGGTTTGTAACTCCTCCCCCTTTTATCCATCCACCCCACTAAATTGTGACCTTAATGGTGATCAAAGCTTCAGTAAATAAGTATAAAGCTGGGGAGACAAACATAAATTACATTGGATGGTTTGAAGTGGTTTGTGGTTAACCCTGTTAAATTCAATGAGGAAAATTGTTGGTTACCCCTTTGACGAGGCCAATTAGTACCTAAGTTGATAATAATACTTATAATAAGGGTTGAGGGTAGACTAAAAGTCCTTGTAGGTCCTGGTTCGATTCAGAAAGGTTATGACTATAATATTTACACTTTGAATACGTATTTGTCCTGCTTATTAAATACCCAGGAGCTAAGGCTGGGTGTGAAGTATTGGACGTTATGTTTGAGGTCATGTTGTTTTGTAAGCTGTGATGAAATATAAACGGAATATTTATAAGATAAAAATATTTAAAATACTCTTATAGAACTAAACAAAAAATGGTGCAATGCTCTGCACGGAATTTATCGCTCTTATGTCTAAATTATACCTAAAATGCGTTAGATATATGAAACGAAATAATAATCATTGTTATATAAACATAACAGGAGAAAGATTTTTACATTCAACAAAATATATATTCCACAAAATGTATATATATATTTATATATACATTAAATAATATACACTGTTAGAAAGATAACGAAAAAGTATTACATTCCATCAAAAGTCATTAACTAAATAATATATGCTGTTACAGAAACATATTTAAAATTTGAAAATAACTGTTCGCCACAGATCCTAACAATTCACTAAGCTATCTCAGCAGTTAGTGTTTATTTTATGGTTCTGACACGTATAGCTAGGCACTAATTTCCCCCTCAAGAATCGATGCACTAATTCACCCCTATTTCTTTTGTTTATGTTCATTTTTAGGGTTTTTTAGTTTCATAATTAAAATTGCAATTTTATACTTCAAAATAGTTAATTCGATCTATAAGTTTAGTAAATTTCAAAAGCTCAACCACATTTACAGGTACCCTATTTTGTAATTTCTAATATAGACACATTTCGGATTATTCGGAATATTTTATGTCCGTAACTCTCAAACACCCCATTTTCCAGACCTCAATTTAAAATATGTATTTCTTTTTGGCTTTAATAGTATTAAATCTATTGGTATTAAAACATATTTTTGAATAAAAGTTACTTATTTGTAATAAGTTATTTAATATCTAAAATAAATGAGAAGATATGAATACAGTTGGTGATATACACTTTCGTAATATACCCTCAAAATAATTTTTTTGGGGAAATGGGATAGGCCATTTTGTTGGTAGGCTAATGTAAAACAGTGGTTAGATACGAATTTTAATCAAAATAGTTGTAGCCCATATCGAAAAACATCGATTTTTTTTCTTTTACCCATTTCTTTTAGAGTGAGATAAATAATTTTAACAAAACCTTATGTAAACCCCAGATACCAGTTTTAGGCCGCTCGGTAAAATGACTTCGGTTTTAGAACGAGATACAGATAGATGGCATTGCAAAACAGCTTTTTCGTGTCTATAGGTTCATAAAAGTTCAGAATTCATAAACATCTCTGATTAGATTTTTTTGACTATCAAAATACTTTTTCTCTCTCCTACAGGTTAAGAGAGAGTAAAAAATAAAATTGACCAAAAACAATTTAAGAAACATGTTTCTTAAAGCCAGTGCAACACAGTAAAAAAAAGTATTAAAATAACCCCATCTTGAAAGAAAATAAAAACACTCGAGGTAATTTGAATAACCTTTCTGAAAATAGTGGGATGAGGTTTTTGGTAACTCAGAGCATGTGGTATTTGATTTTTTTTATATCAGGAAAAAGTACATTGTGTATTTTCCGCTCCAAATATTAATCCTCTTCTTTCAGAGTTGAGGGATAGCCTCCAGTTAAACTGAATAAACCAAGTTGGCCACACGAGTTAGACGAGGTAAACACATCAAAGGCTACATTCTCTTTTCGACAACGTTTTATTATCTTTGATGACGTAAAGGTAAAACATAATGTTTGACGAAACAAATTTGATATTTCAAAAATATAAGAAACCTCTGAAAATTTCATACGTTATTTATTATATTAGGCCTATATTTTTTTGTGTATGAAAAAAGTAAAACCTGCAACCACAAAGAAAAGGTTTTTTTAATGTTATAAAATGCCTTAAAGAGTTTTGTTAATTAACCACGTTTGCGTCCGTATTCTTTGCGAGAAAGAAAATTCAAATTTTCTATCAAACAGATTTTTTATTTATTTTTAAATAAAGAGGAAGAACATATTTTACTATATCACATAAAAGCCATTAAATTTAATCAATAACTAAATATATCAGTGGAATTTAATTGGCTCGATAGGCCAAAACATCTTGCTTCGAATACCGTGTCTTGGTATCATTTAAAAACAATTTTTGAAAATTTATTTCAACTAAATTACATATCCAGGCATAGATGAATTCATTTCAAAGTTAATTTTCATCTTCAACTAAATAATGTCTACTCACTGATGCTCGCCTCAGGACCCGATGTTAGTGGGTTCAAACCCAGCCGGGGTCGAAGAAATTTTCTTAAGCGATAAATATCCGTATCGCAGCTTCCTTAAGAGGGGAAGTAAGGCCGTCGGTTCCATGCCATTGGTGGAATGAAAGAGAACCCTGGAAGGTATGTGAAAACACCTTTCCCGTCAAAATTGGTAGGCCCTTTCACTCTCGCTCATAGAAATTCTCGTGTTCTGATAAATTTGGTCGGTTCAGAAAGTGCACGTTAAATACCTCAGATAAATAAATAAAAGCACAAAATAAGTACGTAATAGTCGCATAGTTTTGTTTTAAACGAGTCAGGGTAGAATATCGATAAAAATGGATAGGTGTGGAGAGGATGGTAAAAGAGAGAGAGAGAGAGAGAGAGTAATATGATACTACCCTTTTCGCCATGATTATACCCCAATGGGGGCAGTTTACACTTACCGTGTCCCGTGTAACCTCAATATGACAAGAGTTTGACTCTGGTACATAATTGGTTAGCGTTGCTATCCACCTTTTACCCCTCCATTTTGTTAAGTGTACTATTACCCCTTTAGCCATCGGTTGGTTAATATTACACGTTTGGGATATCGCGCGTACTGACTACGAAATGTTCAAAAGCCATCGTCAATTTGTTGTGTTTTTTTGTTGTTTTTTTGCCCATGAAATAGTATATTTAAGGTTTGATGTGTGTTCACTATACTTGTTAGTGGGTGACATGGCTGGATTTATATCTGTGGAGTACCTGGAGCTGTCAGATATGAGAGGCCTTAACATTATGTTAAACGTTTCAACATTATCATTATATTCTTTACAAAATTAACTATTAAAGTTATTATTTAAATAAGTAAATAACCGGCCCCATGAAATGATTGTCAGGAGGACTGGTTATCGACCAAGGGGTCATAGATTTCGATTACCATCTGGCACCATGGGTGTTCTTTCCGAAAGGAGAATTATCCCAACGGTCACCACTGGTTAGTTAGGCATATGTTGGTTTATGTGTTTCCAATAGCTCCACACCCTCATATTCACTATCACCATCACCTCACTTCATCGGTACTTGTAAAGAGCCTCCACGGAAAGAAAGTACGATTAATACATTCGGGCACCCCCTGGATAAGTTACATAAGTCCGACTAATCTTCCCGCAAACTGAGCTACGAATGATGTGCCCTAGACACGGATAAATAAATTAAAAATAAGGAAATATTGTTATCACAATAAATTAGTTCTGTCTTTAAAAAAAAGGCATCAGTATGTAAGTAAAATTCTTTCATATGTGAATAAAAATTAATATAGTAAGTTTAAAAAAATATTCTTACCAAGACTTCAGTCCATACAGATTGCAACAATTTGTGGTGGCCTTGAAACCAATAACAATAACCGTTGTTATCTTTAGCTTCCCACTCCAACTCGACACAAGCTTGGCTACACTTCATCAAAATTATACGTTTTTCATTCGTACCCTCGTAACTGAAACTATGAGGACAAAAATTGGATGGTTATTTAGATGCGGTATATAAAACGAAAGTTTTCTGAATCGTCGTATAAAATATAGAGAGGAAGATAATATTATATCCCCATGATTTTAAACGTGGACAGTACTTAATAGCTGATAATATTTTCATAGAAAATAATGTTTAAATTATTCGGCAAAATTTATACTTTTTTTTTAGCAATACATAAGTACAGTGTAGTCCATCTGATGAATATATTTAGAATTCCATTATTTAAACTCACTCTAGTGGCAGAACATTTTAAGGATTCACTATAATATTATACCGGTTTGCTGATGATGGGATTATCGAGGTTCAAATCCCGGTTGGGTCTACTGAAAGTGGTTTTTACTAAATAGTTTTCCCCTTTCCTTCACCGCTAATTTTGATAGATTACCTCTAAAATATTTCCTTCCTCATCCCTATCTCACTATAGTAATTACCATGCATGCGTGTATCTTGAGCAGGTCGGAAGACGCAGTGATATAAAGAATAAAAAATAAATTATTTAAGAAGTATAACCTTAAAACACGCAGAAGGGAACCCACAGTCAAAGGTCAGTCTAATACATTCTGTTTTTCTGTTGACGTGAATGTCGCTATTTGAACACCGGCCGAATATAATGTTGTTTTTCTAAATAGTTCCTCATTATTCTTCCACATAAATACGTATCGTCTAGATTATAAATTCCTAGCTCATACCCCATTAGGTTCAATACGTGGTTATTCCGTATGGGTATTTAGACGAGGATTATGGAATGTTTTTCTCCTTAATCGACTTAGTGTTCATTATTCGTCATTAATGTGTACTTTGAGATTACAATGGTATTACTCTGACAATAATAATAAATCGTATTTAATGCCCATTGATTGTGGTTGGAGCTCAAGATATTAACTCCGCAATATGGTGGTGACAAAGATTTATGAAAGCAATACATTGCCAATATTAATTTGATTATTTAGGAAGAAGATTTAACGAGTTCATAATCACTGCCATGATTTTTTATCTAAATTATCTGAACAGTAGTATATCTTTGAATTAAAATAATTAAATATGTAACTGGTTTAATTCGTGTTTGTCACAAATTCATAATTAATTATTACCACCGGTCTCAGTCCAGAAAAAAGAATCCTCAGTGGCGTGAGCCCTCAAGCGAGCAATACCGACCGAGCGGCCACCGCCGTTAAGGATGATAGTACCAACATTTGCGGATAAAGGGTGTCATATGTTTGGAACAACCAGCTCTCCGGCCATTAATTCCAGTTTTATAAACATGATCTGCTGCTTCTTTATTCAAGTAGTCCCTTTTTTTGTCCCCATGAGATTAAGTTAGACCCCGTTCCAGACCCACGGTTTCACAGATACATTTTATGAGCGCCGGGAATCGAACCCGGAACCACTGATCTCTAGCCAGGTCCACTAAACCATAGAGGACGAATTAAATTAACTTGAGTGAAGAATTATAACCTTGACACGAGAAAAGGATCTTTGACTCTTTGCAACAATGTCTTACCATTGAGTCATCCTTTTCAGGTGCACTTAAACAACAATTGCAACAAACAACAACCAGTTAAAGATCGTCTTGGATATGAGACGAACCAGTTTGGCTTAATGGTAGAACATTGGCATTGCATTTTTAATTTGATAGTTAATAACATTTTTTTATTATGTAATATATTCTGATCATTTAAGATCGTGCACCTATTCTAAGAAAAGTGTAATTACATTAATAATAGGCCTATAACAACATAATAAAACATGTTTCACAATTAAAAGATTAAAGCATTATCTATACATACATATATATATTTATATATAAATAAGGCTTTATTTTAATGTATGTATGTATATATAAAGTATAATAAGTTTCCAAAGTGTAAGAATATTTGTTGCTACTGTGCATAAATAAATAATTACGTTCACAATTTGACATGTGATCACTAAGAAAATATACACCCCCATAAAATAAAGAATTATTTATTGATCGTTCAAAGATTGCGTTTGTGATTTATATGAGTTAATTAATATTCAAGTTTTAATTTCACGGGTGTATTGTGGGATTCCTTTCATTTACACAACTACAACCAGTCAACATATTCAATTGTACGCCTCCAGAGCCATGTGTGCTTGACAAGTCATACATAACTTTGCTTACACATGTGGCAAACGACGATTGTACACCGCAACATGCCGGAATACTCACATAGCCACTGCAAATATTAATAAAGCTCACAGTGAAGGTACAACTAGTTTGCAAGCTGTCACTTCGTGTTTGATATTAACGAACTAAACGATAAGTTCATCTGGTATTGTTTTACGGTAAAGTGAAGGCCAGGGCTTTAAGCCTGCCTGTGTGCTATGTAAGTAGATTTTTTCTTAAGTTTCTCAAACTAAATACCCACACAAATGCTGGTAGATATACTCTAAATTCTACCTTTCAGCTCCCTAACTCATCGATGTAGATAAGCACTGATAGTTCAAATGGGTGGTATCAAATGGTACAAAATGCTATTTATTTAATTGTGAAAAGTATTTTTTATTATATTGTTATAGTCCTATTAATTATGTAATATACACTTTTCTTAGAATAGGTGCACGATTTTAAATGATCAGAAGTTGTTCCCTAATAAAAAATATTAATAACCATCAAATTAAAAATGCAATGCCAACGTTCTACCATTAAGCCAATCTGGTTGGTCTCATTTCCAAGACGATATTTAACTGGCTGTTGTTGTTTTGTTGCAATTGTTGTTTAAGTGAACCCGAAAAGGATGAATCAATGGTAAGGCATTGTTGTAAAAAACCAAAGATCCTTTTCTCGTGTCAAGGTTATAATTTTTCACTCAAGTTAATTTAATTTGTCTTCTATGGTCTAGTGGACCTGGCTAGAGATCCAGAGGTTCCGGGTTCGATTCCCGGCGCTCATGAAATGTATCTGTGAAACAGTGGGTCTGGAACGGGGTCTAACTTAGTCTCTTGGGGACAAAAAAGGGGCTACTTGAATAAAGAAGAAGCAGATCACGTTTATAAAACTGTAATTAACGGCCGGAGAGATGGTTGTTCCAAAAATATGACACCCTTTATCAGCCAATGTTGGTACTATTATCGCTAACGGCGGCGGCCGCTCGATCGGTATTGCTCGCTTGAGGGCTCACGCCACCTAGGATTCTTTTTTCTGGACTGAGACCAGTGGTAATAATTAATTATGAATTTGTGACACACACGAACTAATCAAGTTGCATATTTAATTATTTTAATTAATATATATACATAATGCTTTATTTTGATGTATATTATTATGTATTTTGATATATATGTTGCTTTATTTTGATGTATTTACTGGAAAATTGGTGTTTTAATATATATCTAACATATTAGTAGTTGCCAACATTTAATTACATACCGAACAAAAATATTGTTAAAACCTAATTTTAAAGGGAAGATTAAATTAAGAGACCACTTCACCACACGATTAACGCATATCTTAGGTAAATAGAGCTGCTTGAACCAGGCATGGCATTGTAGTTCGGTAGCCAGGAGTTTTAATTAGAAATCAATGGAATTGAGGCGAGTAAAACTTTTTTACAATATTTTAAAAAATCAACACTTTAGCAAGATTATTTTAAAATAAGCCACTATTTAACTCATTCCATTTTCTCGGTTGTCAAGTGAAGTAATACGCAAAGCTCCTCTTCGATGTGATTTCTGTTTAAATAAAACCTAATCTTGTATCTAGCGTGCAGGTCATTCGGCCTTTAGATGGGAGCTTAAGCTTTAAGCTAAAAAAAAAATTGCTATAAATTCCAGAGAATATGGTTGAATTCATACATAATTCGATTTTAAATTATTTTGTAATAACAATATTTAGTTAAAGTTTCATGAAATTGTATCCATTCTAAATTATAACTTATATTATACTGTTAGTTCTGTGAATATTATACCTCATTCCGTCCATGTTCTTATCGTTACTATAGTATTTAAGATGTCCCCTTGGGTTTCAAAATGAAATATCTCTTATAATATCTCCTTGTATATGAAATCGATACTTGTAATTGTTGATAGAGCTAGAACACAAATTAATACTATAGTAAATATTACATTTTATTAATAAAGAATAGCTATGGTTAGCGTGGTTTAAAACATCAGTCTCAAAATATATGTCAACATTTAAAAAAATACGCCCTAGGTACTCGATCTATTGCTTGGAATTATAAATTATAATCTTTTGAAATGACGAAAAACCTTTGAAGCAGACGCCATATTGAAACGGATGATCAAATTGAAAATCTATGTGCACCTCGTTTATACTTAAAGGTAAACTCCCTTTGCTGGAGTCCACTATCGGCTTAACTTATAAAGTTACGTCACAGTGGATCAAGGCAAGGAAAGCTTCCTACCATTCAGGATAAATCAAGGGTACGTAGTTCTTAGTTTGAAATAGGTTTAAAGAATCCCTGTCAAAATTTGTTAATATTGGTACACTCATTTGGCAGTTATCTTGAAACAAACAGACATACAATGTTTTGAGCGGCCGACATCTTAAAACGGATAACCAGATCATGAAAGCATGTACTTGTTTTCTTTGCCCTAGGTTCAAATACTCTTTCAGTCAAATTTAGTTAAAATTGGTCTATGATTCTTGCAATTATTGTAGAACAAAGATCCGAACAAACAGACGAAATGCCAAAGGATCGAGTAAAAACAGAGCCTCGATACGCTCGGTCAATTACATACATATAATCATTTATCATGAATAATTATCAGGAATATTTTAGTTCAGTCATTTATTTTTGTGAAAGTAATTAATGGATCAATACAACTAAATTACTTTTGTTTTAATATTTATTTAGGGCGCCTCAAGCTAGCACTTGATTTTATATTCATTATCCCGGCGGGGGTTAGTCGTCAATTTGTCTGTTCTATTACGCACGTTTTGGTCAATGGACTCATTCATTGAAGCCGCGTGGCATTGTTGGTCGCATCAGTCTGCTTGTTTATCGCCAATACAGCCTCTCTGAAAACAAGCTCTAATGATGACCATTTGTACAGTGGACGTGTTCGGGGAACGCTATTATTGTAATCATTGAGAAACCAGACAGAAACACTTCATTTCCTTTGAAACCGTACCGATGCACCCCAACTCTCTGGGAAAGTATAGTCCATTACATAGAAAAATTTGCACTATTCAGGGGAAAGAACCATAGCTGGAAGCTAAATAAAAAAGTATTTTCATATAATTAGGTAAAATTATGGGGTCTAGCTAAATATATCACTTTTGAAATAAATGGTATGGTGCACTGCCCAAATTTTTATCTCGTTTTTATTTTAAAATAAACATTTAATAAAAACTCGTAAGATTTGTTAAACGAAATAATAGGTCTATACATTGTTGTAGAAACACTACACCAAAGATCATAAATGAAATAATATGCACTGCTGCTACTTAATCTATAGAATTATAGAACTAAGAACATTGTTATAGAAAAATCGAGCAAATAGAAATATCTTTGTCCACCAAAGAGCATAAGAATTAAATTTATTTTCAAAAACCTGAACTAAAAAGTATACATATTTTCTTATAGCTTAGAAATTATTGGATTTATACAAATGTAGTTCAAATAAATTCTTTTTATCTTTATTAGGACTACAATTTTACAATGTGAAGTTATTTATTATCTCATATAGTTGCGAAGAGATTATGAAAATCTGTTTACTTACCTAACGTAAAGTCACTTCAAAGTAAGTTTCATTAGAAAATAACAATTTCTATTTTGTTTATAATGATAAACACAGTCTATATAAAAAAAATCAAAATATTAGGAAGAATTTTGAAGAAATCAATTTTTATTCTTTCTGACTTTCAGTAAACTATCCTTAAATTTAATAACAAAAATAAAAATAATATTCAAAAAATCCGTTGTTCATGTCTTATTGGTTATCCAACGCTGACAGTTAACCTGCTTAGTTTACTGGAGCAATCTCGTGTTTGAGTGAGGGGAGCTGCAATCATAACGTCCAAATTACTAGACGGGCTCGTTGATTCTATTTTTTTCGACACACCCATCACAAGTTATCCAATACCTTGCGAGCCTGGCACCTTATACCATGTAAACACTGGTATTGGATATCTATTACTTCAATAAGTATTTCAGAGAATGTTCTTTGGTATTTCTGTAAGCGCTTTGACAATCGGCTGTAACCTGTACATCTTGTGTATGATTTTTATATCTGAAACAATCAGCCACAGGGACCAAGCAGGCTAAGACATCAGTCCCTTATTGATCTAGGTCATCGTTGATAGGGAGCTGTGGGTTCAGATCCTGATTGAGTGAGCTGACGTGTTTATATACATTAAATTAAACGTCAGTTTTTCCCATTCTTGATCACACGATAATACTGGTTCCTTTCATCTACGCTGATCATCTTGTCCAAACGCATTAGGTTAAATCGTTAGTAAACCTTAAGTCTAATACATTTATGAGTACATTTAACTCTATAAAACCGGGTTTGGTAGCCAAATGGTCTAATGCACTACCCTAGTATTGGATTAAATTGCCGAAGACGGGGTTGTTCAAGGTTTGATCCCGTTTGGGTACACTATGGGTGGTTTTTCCCAAAATTGTTTTCCACTTTTACTCCACACGAATGTGGGCCCACTTTCTCTAAATTAAACCTTCCTTATCCCTAACACACTAGTGTGATTAATTTATAGGCGTATAATTTGAACGGGTAGTAAAACACAATGGTAAAATAAATATATCAAATGCTCATACTAATCTCACGACAATCGATATGTCCTCAAATCTATTTATTTGGTAAATTCATTTTTTTGACTTACTAATCAATTATTTAAATTAAATTAAATTCAGTTTAAAAATGATAATTGGATAGGGGGATCGAACCCAATTCACTTGGCTCAAACCAAGTTCCATGTATTAGTATTATTAGTCTATAAGATAATAAAACCATGATTGTGTATATATATATATATATATTGAGTTTCACGCAGTACTATAAATATATATATAATTATATCTCGTAAATATCTGTAATGAATTTTGTTAAGTAAAGTGTTGTATCTCACTATTCATTATCATCATCATCATCATCATCGTGAACATATCCCAGCCATTGGTTAGCTATGTTTGGAATATAAGACTTTCAACCACCTCCTTTCCTCCCACCACCCCTCTTCCTCCACCTTAGCCTAGTCCTCTCCTCTCTCTCCTGCACACTCCTCCTTACTCCCTTCAGCTCCTTGGTCTTTGTCTCGGCCTCCTACCCCCCCACCCTCCAAATCTTTATCCAACATCTTCCTAGGGATCTTTTCCCTCTTCATTCTTCTCACATGGCCATAACACTTTAGTTGTGCCCTCTTTATCCTGTCCTGGACTGGATCTTCTTTTACTATTCCTCTTACTCTCTCGTTTATCATCCTATCGAATTTTGTCACACCAATCCAGCTTCTTAGAAATCTCATTTTAATCGCCTGCATTCTTCCTTTTTCGGCTATATATAGTAAAATAAATGTTACCAAACTCCGCACGGACTTTCTCGCTCTATTATTTTAAAATGGAGATATTTTCTCAAAACTCGTAATATATGTGAAACGAAATAATATACACTAGCAGACCCAAGAATAAATTGCACTATACCTGGGTAAAATATTTTTTGAGTCCTGGTTTTAAATTTTATAATTTTGTTTTAAAGAATTAATGTCCTCATTTGTATGTTTGGACCGATAAAAAAAAAAAGAGATCAATATTGGGTCCAAAAGGGACAACACTCCTTAATAAAATTTCAACTTCCGGTAACATTTTTCCACATTTTATTAGGTTTTGCAAATCTTCATGCCATTGCATTGCTATTAAATTCCTCATTTATAAATTTTGACCAATAAAAAGTGTAAATATTGACTATTGAGTCTAAAATAGATATAGATTATTGTTGTACAAACATTTCTCATAAGAGGTTTAAATAAAAACAACATAAACTTTTTGAGAGACCTACTTATATATAATTACTCTATGGCATTAGAGAAATATTGCGTTAAAACTTAAGTAGTAGGGCTTATCTTTTTACAAATAAAACTCACAAAATTGTATTGATATATTTGCCAATATCTCAAAAACTGTTGGATTTATAAATATATATTTCATATAAAAGCTCTATATTTTTAATAGTACTACAATTTTGCAATGATAAGTTATTTAGTATCTCAAATAGTTGTGGAGATACAGAAGTTTCTGCTTCTGTAAGGAACACTGAAATTTAATCTAATGGTCAAATGAAAATTGCCAGTTTATTTATAATCTTAATTAACACCTAGATATGAATTATAATTAAAATTGTTAGAGTTGATTTTGAGAAAATCGATTTATTCTCTTTTCGCCCTTTATTAAACTACTCTTAATTTTAAGTTTAAACAGACACACAGACAGGCGTCCTTGCAAAGACCACCTTTTAGGGCTTGGGGGGTCTTTAGACGTCAACATCCATCAACATTTCAGGTTAAATTTTCTTTTGTGGTCGCAATACTTTTACCTTTTGTGTTCGAAAAGTTTATATATATATATATATATTTACGTATAGCTTGCAAGTTATTGGTTTTATAAAAACATGCTTTGAATAAAATATTTGTATTATAAAGAGAGATACATATTTGTAACAATAAGTAATTTCATACCTCAAATAGTTTAGAATATATTATTAAAAAATACAATTTACGCATCAGACCGGAGCCCTTAAACTCATTTTCTTAAATATTGAGAGAAGCCATTTTGTTTGGTGGAATATTTATAAATGTTTATAAATGAAATTTAATCAAAATCGTTATATCCTATTTTGAGGAAATCAACTTTTTCTCTTTTTGCCCTTCAGTAAACTACCCTTAAATTTAGGGTTAGATATCCAATTCCAAAAAAACCTCGGGGTAACCCTATGAAAACCATAGATACTAAGTTTTAGCCCAATCAGTAAAATAGTTTAGCTACTAGTTGGAGGTACAGACAGACGGAAAGTCAAAAAACACTTTTTTGGATTCGTGGGGTCATGAAACGTCAAGATTCATCAAAATCTTGAGTTCGGCTTTTCGACGAACCCTATACTTTCTCTACCTCTAAGATAGCGAGAAACAAAAATTGAACTCAAACTTAAGTGGTATAATGAAATGCATATGGAAACCACGGCTAAGGCTATCGTTCTTGAATTTAATTTTTTCTACCATTGGTCACAATAATGGCTGTCAGTAAAGCCAGAACTAATATATATTTTACTTTTTTACCAATGGCGTCCTGGTTGGGGATATACATTTTTAGAATGGGGACTTAGATTGGTTATAGAAATATTAAGAATAACAATTTGTAATGGTGCATCTGGGACTATTTTTACTCTATTAGATCAAGAGAAAATAAGCTATTGTTATCGCAAAAAAAAGATCTAGAAATTATGATAAACTTTTACGTTTTATGTGGAAACGAAACCAAACAAATATATTTTAGAGTTCTGTGTGTCTCAGGCCAATGATCTAAATAATTTTTAAGGATTTTGTTTAAACTTGATACTCAGATATTGTAGGGCTATACTACAAAACTTTTTTTTTACCCAAGCCCTCCAATTAAGGGTAGTTTACTGATAAGTTTTTTTTAATTACACATTTTTCGAAAATGATTTTAATGATTTTGTTCGGAGTGCATGTATAGGATTGTTTTAACACGACAAATCACGTTATATAATATATTATATATATTTATTGAAGGGTAGCTTATTGATGAGTGATTTTTCAAAAATTTGAAATATTTTACAAATGGCTTTAATGATTTGTTTCCCAATAGATATTTTGGGAGTATTTGACATGAAAAATAACACTGTATAATTGTTTTTGGGGTTAAATCTCATACACGGGTGGTTTACTCATGACTTCTTTTTTTTTCTTCCGAAAATGGAAATATTTAAAATGTGGCCTTAACGATTTGGTTCCAAACGGGTAGCTTGGGAGTTTTTGACATGACAAAAAACCCTTTTGGCCTATACTTTGTTTTGGGTAAAAATTCAATAAAGGTTCGCTACTGATTAATGATTTTATAAAATTCTAATCATTTTGAAAATAGCTATAACGATTTTGCTTATAATGTTTAGCTGGGCACTGTTTCACAAAACATGACAAATACATATCTCTTACTTGTTTTTGAGGGTAAAACTCTGTTATGAGTAGTTTACCGATGACTGTTTAACCAATGACTGATTTTAATAAAATTTGACTTTTTAGAAAATAGCTTTGATGATTTGGATACAAATTGGTGTCGGGAAACTATTTTACGTATCACTAATAATGTATCTTTGTATATTTGAAATAAATTAGTTTATTAACAGTAAATATTATAGAAAATTTCATTAATTGGAAATTGACCTTCAAGAGTGAATACAAAATGGGAATCTGGGAAGCGTTTTTCATGATTAATAAGAATAGAATACGTTTTAGTTGTTATAAATCACGAATATTTTAGGGTAGCTTAAAATTATTTATTTAAAAAAATTGGATTGAATTCTGTTAAAAATATTTGAACAATTTGATTTAATATATACATAAATATATATTGAATATTTTTACTAACTAGATGATGTGTTTATTTGATTAAGAACACATATTTATGAGTTGTTTACTCAAAGCCTATTTTCGAACATTTCCTCCGAAGCGATAGTGCAAAATAAGAGAAAGGTTGTGCAATTATGTTGTACGTCATGCTGTTTATTGTATTGTTAATTTTTAATTAAAATCTACCTAATTGACCCTTACTATATAAAATGCCTAAGAATCAATTTCGTGAAAATATTCAATTAGGTTTTATTTAGCCTTTCTAAAACACAATAAAAAAATGTTATAATGATCTTTAAAAATACTTTGTTGTTCATTTTAATATGATATTAAAAATTCATATCGTGGAAATCTGTATGCAGTGACTATTGTATCCGTATCTAAAGCTACTTTCCCTCTTGGTAGATTAATTGGGGATCACACGGATATTTATTCGGCAAAGGTTTTCCTGAGGCAGTCTCTTTATTCCTCCATTGACCACTTTTATCTAAATCGATGGTTGTCAAGTTCAGGTGTGGGAATGGGGAGGGGATCAAAGGGCGTGGCTCTTTCACAGTCATGTTTGCTACCCCCCTCTCCCTCCACCCAATAGAATAGCCTCATTTCCTTGGATAAATGAATTTGCTATCTGTCTCACCAATACAGGTATAATTTACAAATTATAAAAGTTTATTTAAAAAAATATTTGGTGCTCATTTACGTGGGCATAAGTTATTAGCATAGCCATTGACCACCAAACGTAAAACTGGCCGAAATTTAAACAAAAATAATCAAATAAATACAATTCTCCATAACTATATTTGAAATCAGATTACATTTTAGGTCCTCATATCTACGTTAATTTTAAGACATTTTTTTTACAAAAGCGCGTATTTGCTGTTAAAAAAATGGATCTTTGCTAATCAGATTATCATTGCAGACCCTGACATCACACAATCACGTGCTGTGAGAATACGATCTGTAGTATATATTTTTTATTCATCTATAACATTTAACTTAAGGTATATTAACTATCCTTCTACAATCAGTCGCACACACTTTTCGGAAGAGTATTTGAAACAGGGTTTACCATCCTGTTCAAATGTTAATTGGCTGCCAACCCACCTCAGTGGCGTAGTTGGCTAACGCGCTAGTCGTGTTGAGCTCGACTGCTGAGGACGTGGAGATCGAGGTTAGAATCTCGGTCGGGTGAACTGGGGGTGGTTTTTCCTAAATGGCTTTCCACTCTCCCTCCACGCAAATGCGGGTTCACTTCCTCTGATTCAACCTTCCCAATTCCTAATCCATTAGCATAATTAGTACTTAACGCGTAACCCGAACGGGTACGCGGTGCTAAATAATAATAAAGTAATGTTAACTGGCTGCCACTTACTTTCTCCATCGTACAACCATTAAACCTTCATTACCCTCTAAAATCGCATTTAAATCACATATAATGTAGTCTAAAGTTTCTATATTAAATTGCTGAGTGCCTTCTTACAATATGTATCCTTCGTTTATCCTGAATGGTAGAATCCTTACCTTACCTGGTTCCACTATGGCGGAGCTTATAAAATAGAAACATAGGACAGTTCACCACGGTAAGACTGCCACCTTTCGGCGTAAACAGAGCGTACACTCCTATTTTTACTTTATCTCGACTCATCGGAGGGATAAATATTGCGATCGTAAAAAAAAAAAAATTAAATCGAAATTTTGATAAATGTCAACGTATCACGATGACACCCTGAAACTTAAAAAGTTATTTTTGGGTTGCCATCTGTCATGTCTGTCATGCCTGTCTATTTCTCCAACTAAAACTGAAACAATTTTATTGATAGAGCTAAGACTTGATATTTAGGGTTTAAATTAGAACCCCCCAGGGTATTTTTGAAATTAGATATCCATCCCTAAAATTAAGTGTAGTTTACTGTAGGGAAAAAAAGAGATAACATAGATTTATTTTTATAAAACCAACAGTTTCTCAGATATAAGCAAACAAATACATTTTTTATGCCACACTTAGAAATTTGTAATTGATTTTTATGTTCTTTGGTGGACAAAGTGGGTCCGCTTTTCTCAATGTTTCTGTAACACTGTATATTATCACACGTATTATCTTTGATGGACAGAGAGGTTCCTCTTTTTTCAATGTTTCTGTATTACTGTATATTATCACACGTATGCTCTTTGATGGACAGAGAGGTTCCCATTGTCTCAATGTTTCTGTAACACAGTATATTATTACACGTATGATCTTTGGTCAGGTGTTTCTGCAATAGAGCATATTATTTTGTTTTACAAATTCTACAAGTTTGTTGTCAATGTCTCTATTTTAAGATTAAAGTGAGAGAAAGTCTGCGTGACTCACCGTACAGTTTATTTTAAAATGTTTACAATTTGGTGAAAATATAAAATTGTGTGTGTGGGTTCTGATGCAACTTCTGGTCATTGAACTGAAATACAAAAACTATACCTGGGTCATAGGTTTGTGAGTGAATTTTTAATAGTTTTTACGAAACATTCATACATATTTACTCATCTACACATTAAAAAAAATCCATGTGGTGTTTTTATTTAGAATCTTAAATAGTTGCGGAGATACGATATAAATTGTAAATTTCTGACCATGTATAATAACCTCAACCTCAAACCTAACCACAAAGTCATCATGTTTAGGGAAAAATTATTTGTTTACAAACAGTGTTTAGATACAAAATGTAATCCAAATTGTTAGAGCTGGGTTTGAAACCATCGATTTTATGGCTAGATGTCAAGTTACAAAAATTGCTTGAGGGAAAATTACGATACAATAGATTCCAAGTTCTAGCCCAATCGGTAAAAGGATTTCGGCTCTAGTCTGAGATACATACAGACGTAGAGACAGAAAAACGGTATCGCAAAAACAACTTTTTCTGTTTTAGGAAGACATTGAACGTCAACATGCATCAACATATTGAGTTTGATAAAAAAAATGTTGTTGATCAAAATACTTCTTTCTTCGAGGGGTCGAGAGAAGTTAAAAGAAAGAAATATTCCAGACTGAGTCAATTTATAAAATACATGACTTCTCACACGACAAAATGGGTACCTGACTGTAAGCGAGACATTAATCTAAGGAGCAAGGAAAGTGTTTTTGTTATAAAGTGCACTTCATTATCGTGGATATTGCTTGAAAAACATAAGTAATTAATCACTTGTCAGGGAACCACCTTTTTGTATACTTGGCCTTGATTCAAACCTGGACCTCCGCGTCATCTTTCAACTAAACTTTAGATCATGCTATCATCGATACCTGTTATCTCTTTGTTATTTATTGTATTAATATCATGACTATCCTTAACTGCATAGTAATGGGCCTTACATCAGAAAAATTCACCGGTATCTTGTTGGCAAACACAGAATTCAAAACAGTCCGTGGCTTCATTGAAAACATTCTCGCTTAGTTTTGGGGGAGAGCAGTTTAAATAGAGCGATCAAATAATCAATTAACTCATAATCTACGAGATAAACTGTTAAAATTGTATCGTATGGTTTTAAAAGCTACCTTAATGTATTCAGATCATGGACCGTGGAATTTTAGACGGTTTGTGTAAATTGTAACGCACCTGAGCTATTATTTGTATTAGTATGTCGCAATTATTTGTATATGAATAGATATAAGTACATCAAACAAAATGTGTAACTGCTATAAACATTTTTATCAGTGTAAGAAGTATTTGGTTTGTATGGTCATTGTTAGTGTTTGATATATTAGATAAGTATCCGATTCTTTCGTGTCGAGAATACACTTCATATGTCGACAAATATATCGTAATAAGAGAAAGTATACCTTGCACTATCGATTGATAACGATCAAATCATTCGATAATAGGCCAATTCTTATTCTATAATTTGAATATCATTCGAATAAAGATAATGGTGTAAATAACAAATAGTCAATGTTTCCCATGTCAGAGGGGCTAATTGTTTAAAGTTTTTGTTTCCTTAAAGTTCATTCATTATATCCCCGCTTATAAAAGAATGAATTAAAATGTTTTACTTGTTATTTGTATTTTTAATATTCGCTGCTCTTAAGGTTATTATTAGATATAAAGCCTGAAATAAGCTTTTATTTTCAAATATCCTATTTTATTATTGGCAAACTTTAATTGTGAATGCTAAAATTACTTTAGTGGTCAAATTTTCATAAGTAAATGTGGCTATATTTTAGTTATGCTATGTTATGTTATGTTTCTCCAACATGTAAGTTATAGTGACATCATATAAATTCTATTAAATAATTGTGGTTAATATTTTATAAATATTTTGAAATATATAAATTTCTCTAACACAAAATATTAGCAGCTTGATGTAGATTGTTTTAAATTTTAGTTCTGCTTGCATTGCATATCAATAACAAGAGTCAATGAAAATGATAATTCACTTTATGATTTTGAATAGTCTTCATTGTTAGGACTTGAAATTATGATTCTCTCAATGTTGATAAGCGATAATTATCTGAGAACAGGTATATATATTTTTTGTTCAAAATACAACCTGCTCTTGGTTACCATTGAAAGATCTTTCTTTAGTTTGGAAACGAAAGTGTTCATCACTGTAAATATTAATTCATTTGATAGTATTCACCACTTAATGTTTACGAATTTAACCTCGTTTCAGATTAGTGCTTTATATATATGAATCCAGCACATAATGACTAAGGGCCAGTTTCATAGTCAAATTTAGTACGCCTCAAGTGCGGCGCTACACTAAGTACAAGACGACACCTACCTAAACCAGAATGGAATGGGCCGTTCTCGCGTAGGAAACTGGCCCATTCCATTCGATTTTAGGTAGGTGTCGTCTTGTACTTAGTGTAGCGCCGCACTTGAGGCGTACTGAATTTGACTATGAAACTGGCCCTAAGTGTGAATCTCACAGGTTTACTTCCATCCAATATTATTAAGGACTTTTAAAACTATTTCTAAACCATTCCATTGTGTTATTTTTAATCATTGAACAACATTAATTGATGGGTTGAATAAACAATGAAATTAAAACATTTTCTGTTATTTTTATAAAATTTATATTAGGTTAAAACTTTTTTTGAAATTAAATTTCAAACAAAAGAGGAATGTGTTTTTAACTTCAATTTTCTAGGGCCTTTAAAAGTGCTTGATAACTGTATATCAAGTGTGTGAGGTCCATTTAATATTTAAATTTACATATGTTATACTACAACCTACTCAAAAAACACATAAACGGAGTCAATTTTACATATTATTATATAGGGTGCGGCAGAAATATATGACGTTTTAGTAAGTGTAATAACTTTTGTATTTTCGAACACAACCTTGCTTACATTTTTTCATTAAATTCAGCATATTTTGCCATTGTTATTTACACCATGAAACCATTTCTAGAACAAAAGTTAGGTATGTAGAATAACGTCTTAAAAATGTCCTCCATTTTCATTCACACATTGCTGAAATTTTGCTTTGCACTTGGATTTGTATTTCTACCCGTACAAAATAGTTCTTACTCAGGAGTTACAACCTCGTGATCATATGACATGACTTGCTTTAGTTACAACGATGTTGGAAACGATGACTGATGACACTATCGTAATCATAATCAATTATTTAAAACAAGATGAGTTGACCTCAGATATAATCGATTGTTTGGCGTCACGTAACTCAGGGGTTCAAAAATTTTTAAACCGAAAAATACATGCTGGAGCGCTTATAAAATGTTTCATACTAATATTATGGACATTCAATAACCATAGATACATTTTACAAGAAAAAAATACTAAAAAAACGGAAAACATATTATGTTCTGGCTATACCTTTGGCAAATGTCCTTTTTAGATTTGAAATATTTACAATTTCTAATAACTGATATCTTATTGTGGGAAAAACAAATAAACATTTTCCAAAATTTCCTCGCGGCTCAAGATAGCTATGATGGAGCACAAGGGTTCCACGGTGCACGATTTGAAAAACATTGAAGCAGGGTACATTGCGCATCCTATTTTATGTATCCTTCTTCCTCCAAAACTTTGAAAGTGCCTCGTCGTGTGGCCACACATTTTTCTCTCCCCCTCCATACTCCCAATCACCTTCCCTCTACTCATGTTTCTAACACCTCGGGTGGGTGAAATAGCTCTTTTGAGAACAAGATGGAAAGCGAATGAAAAACTGGCCATTAACTTTCTCCTCTTTAAAGAAAATCTAACAAAGGAATGGGTGGGTAGCCTTGTCTGCGAAATAGGTGCCAATTAAGTTCGACTCCAAACAAGTAGTCGCGGAGGGTGTGGGTGTGTTATTTTATCTTCCATAGAGGAGAGTAAATCTCTTTTGAAGAATAAGGGTTGTAGGGAGATGAAGAAAAAGAATAAGCTCAACCATCGAGTCACTACTCCCTAAACTCTCTATGGGAAACTCGTCCATCCATTGACAATGAGAAATCTGACTGTCATTTATTTCCATGTGAGAAGGTATCAGAAGACTAATTTAACACTGACTTTAGTGAATAAGTGCATTCCTAGTTCATTACTGAGGGATTCTTAAAGTAATACGTCATTATGACCCTTTAACAAGCTTATAATAACTAATATAAGCCTATCATTAAAAATACTTCTCGAATCCTTTAGTGTAGTCCTTCTTTATGTGTTCATTATTATTATTAATATTATTATTATTAGCAGCACCGTGTCTTACTACCCGTTCGGGTTATACGCACTCACACTAATGTGTAACGGTAGGGTGATTGTGATTTGAAACGGAGGACATACAATTTAACGTGGGATCCAAACCACGGTGGAGACCTGGCATTCCCCACATTAACAAGCTGTAATTTATACACGTCTTGTCAGAGGTGAAGGAAGGGTTGGAAATAAGATACATTTGTGCTGGGACCAAGGATTGAACCCCGGACCGCCAGCACAAAAGTCCGACACCTTATCCCTAGACTGCCAGGTCATCTTCTCCTTGAATGATATATATTATAAACACATTATTTTTAACTAACAGTTTATTGCGTAAATTAGTAATACAGTATCTATTTATATAAAAAGAAAAGTCCTGATTCACTGACTGACTCATCAACGCCCAGCCCAAACTCTTGGACCTAGAAATCTGAAACTTTGTACAAAGGTTTCCTTTATGATGTAGACGGGGAATGAGGCCGGATTTTTTGAAATTCCCATGGGATAGGGAATTAAGAGGATTTATATTTTCGCCTTAAAGTTGCCTTATTTCTTATTAGATCAACGCCCAAACCCTTGGACCTAGAAAGCTGAAATTGGGCACAGAGGTTCTCTTTATGATGTAGACAAGGAATAAGGCCAGATTTTTTTAAATAACTACCTAAGTAATTTTACCCCCAGTTTCTGAATTATACAATAGGTGGCGCGCGAGTAATTTTTTTAAAAAAAGAGTGAAACGCGAACAAAGTCGCGGGAAATAGCTAGTTTAAAATATATCACCAATAATATATGGCTATTTATTCAATTACACTAAAAATACATTGATAGGAAATATCACTTGATTAATTTTCAAGAATTTATTAGTTAAATATATGATAAGAACTATTGAAAACTTCCAAAACTTAAATCCCTTTTCAAATTAGTATATAAAATATTATTTTGAATACAGTATTAGGTGAATTTGTGTATCCATTTAAGAACACCTGTAGATCCCCATTTAATAATCGTATCGTTGTCATTTGAAAAAATCCTTGACGTTGTTAGTAAAAATCCTTGTTACTTTACATTGAAGAAATCATTTCATCATCCGTTAAATAATACTTATCGTTATCTATCGAATAATTCTTATCTTGAAGAATCTTTGTCGTTGTCAAATAAAGAATCCTTGACGTTGTTCAGTAAAAATCCTCGTCGCTCGCCATTAAATAAATCATTTCGTTATCCGTTAAATAAACCTTATCGTTATCTATTGAAGAATCTTTGTTGTTGTCTATTCTAGGGTACAGCTTTTGAGGAAATATTTTATTGAGACCTTTAAAATATTTATGTAAGTTTGTTTCTTAAGTGATTTTTTTCGTACATTATCTTCTATTATATTAGTAGAAGGAAACGTTTCAAACATTTTATGTAAATTGCCTGTCATTAAATGGTCGTCTTAAGAACATATGGTTATGTTATTTTAGCTCTAGAGTATATGACTAATATTGAATTATATGGTATCTTGAATAATCATTTATGAACTCTTGGCTTAACAGAACGTCAGTTTTGATGCAATATTTAGATAATAACATTTTAAGGCGCCGTATAATATGGGTGCTACAGTCACTGTCTATAAACAGCCTTAATGAGTGCGTTAAATATTTTTTATGAGCAATTCCATTTTACGTGCAGTAGTAACTGATAATGGAAAGAACTAAGGTGTATTATTATGCCTTTAGTGATAACCTTTAATTTTTAAGTGCATTTAAGTCATATGCCTTAGCTCAGTTGGAAGTATTTTCACCTACCTACTGCGTTAAGGGACAACAATTCAATTCCTGTAGAGAAAAAAATGAATCAATGCTGAAATTGAAACTTACTGAATTAATTACATGAGATGATGATTATTGTGTGGAATGTATAATTAATTTAGCTTTCAATTATATAATCAGATGTTTCACAAAGGGCACATTTAATAGCCCCAATAAAATAATGAAAAGCGCATACATATAACACATTAGAAATACATTTAGTTTTGTAATTATCGTAGCTTCATTTAAATAAATAATATAAATAATTTAGAAAGGTTTCTACCAAAAATATTTCTTCTTTAAAGAGTTATATATATATACCACATAGCTACGTATTATATATATCACATAACTACGTATTTTAAAATAAATCTTTTTTTTTAAAGATTATATATATATATATATATTATATATATATATATAGAGAGAGAGAGAGAGAGAGAGAAAGTGAGAGAAAGTCCGTTTGGAGTTTGGTACCATTTATTAAAGAGTTATTTTAAAATACGTAGTTATGTGATATATATATATATAGCTAGATATATAGCAATATATAATACGTAGCTATGTGATATATATATATATATATATCACTCTTTAAATAAATAGTGCCAAGCTCCGCACGGACTTTCTCACACTATTGTTTAAAAATTGAGATATTTACTCAAAACTCGTAATATATGTGAAACTAAATAATACACACCAGCAAACACAAGCATAAATTGCACTATACTTATGTAAAACATTTTTTGAATCCCGGTTTTAAATATTATTCTATTTAAAAAAAATTAATGTCTTCATTTGTATGTTTGGACTAGTGATGGGCACAATCGAGTAATTCTAAGAATCGAGTAATTACTTAATTGTCTTTAAAAAGAATAGGATAATCGAGTAAAATTACTCTAGTAATATTTAGGGAACCATCTACTCGAATCGTCCCTTGACAATCGGTTGGACAACATTACTTGGGGGTCTTGCAATGGGATTCGATACTAATAACATTAACATGTTAATAACCTCTCCCTGTAGTAGTCAGTCGACATTGACAGTGATCTCCACCCCCTTATTTTCAGGTTTCACGTTGTATGCAGTCAATATTATAGTATGCGTTTTAAGAAGTGTCTCACCAAAACAAAATATTGTTTTATGCTCCTTTAAATAAAATAAACTTTTCTTTATACATTCATGTTAAATAAATTGATAATAATTGTACCTTTTTAAAAGTGAAGACCGTTTTAATGCTTTTCTATTTTGAAACCTACTCTAATTAGTTTCAATTTATAAATAATCATATTTTAATAAGGAGAAGTTATAATCAATAAAATAATTAAGAGAGACTATAATTAGTTTCTTCTATGCAATCATGGAAGTAAAACTGCCGAGTAAAAATTTTTTAGTAACTTTCATCGAGTACTTTTAAAAAGAATTGGAAATGGGATACTCTTAGTTAGCATTCTTTTCGACCGTGTACTTTACATCTGCGAGTATTTTGTATTGAAAATGCATGTGAAACATTTAAACCATAAAGGCTCATTTTTGCGTAGCAGCAGATATTGTTGGTGAAAAATGAGCTCTAAGGGAATACGCCTTTTAAATGGAAATAGCATGGCAAACAGTCCAGCCAATAAGGTCGATTCTCACTTAGCTGGCTAGAAAAGAGAAAATAAAAGAATAACAAGGTTCGAATAAAGTTACTCAAGTAATCCCGAAAGAATCGAGTACTCCAGATTACACAACACAATCGAGTTACTTGATTATTTTTACTCGACTGTACCCATCACTAGTTTAGACCGATAGAAAATATCAATATTGGGTCTACAAGCGTCAACACTTTGTATTAAAATTTCGACTTCCGGTTAAAATTTTCGACATTTTATTAGGTGTTGCAAATCTTCATGCAATCGTATTGCTATTAAATTCTTCATTTATAAATTTTGACCAATACAAAATGTAAATATTGAATATTGAGTCTAAAATGGAGATATGTCATTGTTGTACAAACATTTCTCCTAAGAGGCTTAAGGAGAAATAACATAGCCATTTTGAGAGACTTACTTATATTTAATTAATCTATGGCATTAGGGAATTATTGCGTTAAAGCTTAAGTAGTATCTCTTTACAACTAAAGCTAACAAAATGTACTAATATATTTGACAATATCTTAGAAACTGTTGGTTCTATAAACATATATTTCATATAAAAGTTTTAATTTTAATAGTACTACAATTTTGTGATGATAATTTATTTAGTATCTCAAATAGTTACGAAGATACGGAAACTTCAGCTTCTATTAAGTGCCTAAAAGTTGTTTTTATGGGAAAATTAAAATAGCCAGTTTATTTATAATCTTAATCCACCTCTAGACATGAGTTTTAATCAAAATCATTAGAGCCAATTTTGATAAAATTGATCTTTTCTCTTTTTGCCCTTTATTAAATTACTCTTAATTTTAAGTTTTAACAGACACACAAGCAGACATCATTGCAAAGGCCATTTTTTAGGGTTCTGGGGTTTCCATCAACATTTCACGTCAGATTTTGTTTACGGTTGCAATACTTCACCTTTAGTGTTCGAAAATAAATATATATATATATATATATATATAAGGTTGAAAATGATTGGTTTTATAAAAATATACTTCGAATAAAATATTTGTATTATAAATAGAACTACATATTTGTAATGATAAGTAATTTCATATCTAAAAAACAATATATATAATTTACACTTCAGACCGGAGCCCTTAAAGTCATTTTATCGAAATATTGAGGGTAGTCATTTTTTTGAAATATATATATATATGTTTTTAAATGAAATTTAATCAAAATCGTTATATCCGATTTTGAGGAAATCAATTTTTTCTCTTTTTGCCCTTCAGTAAACTACCCTTAATTTTAGGGTTAGATATCCAATTCCAAAATCCCCTCGGGGCAACCCTATGAAAACCCTAGATACCAAGTCTGAGCCCAACTGTTAAAATAGTCTAGGCTCTAGTTGGAGGTACAGACAGACCGACGGAAATTCAAAAATCACTGTTTCGGATTCGGGGGGTCAAGAAAGATGGAGACTCATCAAAATCTCGAGTCCGATTTTTTTGACGATCACAATACTTTCTCTACCCCTGTAAGATAGCGAGAAAGTAAAAATAATTAATTTTGGAAGAAACCTTTCAATATTATGAATAATATATACATTTAAATATATATCACATAAACTACGTGTTATATATATATATATATAATACGTATGCAGTTATGTGGCTATCAGATGTAATATATCATATATATTAAAGTCTAAAGCAAATATGTATATTTGTATATTTAACATAGAATATTACTATTCGTTTGGGTTATACTTATATGCCTATGTACTAACTACGCTAATGGGTTAGGTTTGAGGAAGTTTGAATAGAGAGGAAGTGTACGTGCATTTTCATATAGGGAGATTGTACTACCATTTAAGAAAAACCACCCTACGTACAGTACATCTGAACAGGATTCTAACCCTAAATTTCCCCTCATCGGAAGCCTAGTCCATTGCAAGAGTGATACTTTAGACCATGTGGCCTCGAAGTGGATCGACTAATAAATTGAGGTTAGAGTTGTCAAAAACAAATACCATATTGTAAATAATATTGAGATGTTTCATCAGTTAATTTTAAGATAATAATTTGTAAAATCTATGTTATCAGGTGTTAATGTAATTAAGGTATGTATATAAACAATATCATTATATACCAATGAGTATGCATGGCCAAAACGACTAAATATTTTTATATTACGATCTTTATTTTTGTAGTCGCTCTAAACGAATGTTATTTGCCATTCGTTTCCAAGCTATCACAATTTTCTTTTAGTGGACATTATAGAACCACTTCGCTTCAACATCCGTAGGTCATCACATTTTTTTAAACGGAGTTCATATAAAACATTTCATACATTCCTTTTTCCCTCGTAAATGGTTTAACTCATCTTTCGGAAGAGACTGGTGAAAAATACCCTAATAAAATTAGCTTCGGCGAACATTTTATGAGTGAGTTGCTCCTCACATCTGCATCCTTTTACCTCCCATGACTCCTATTTTTACAGACTGGCATACTGGACGAGACTGGAAATACTCGAGACAAAATATTTTGTAGGGTGAATGAATTAATTTGAGACCTACCTGGGAGAATTTTAAAATAAATATCATTGAAATTTGTGTTAATTTATATAGAAGGAGTCCTTTCATCAGTCATCCTTAAACAGATTAAACATATTTCTCTGCAAATAGAAACTAGCTTTTAAAAATGAAATGACACATACAGTTCCAAGGTTTTGATAAATTATTGTGAATAAATATTTAATATCTACCCCTTTACTCATAGGCTTATTATACTCCTCTAAACATTAAAAAATATATATATATATCGTGTTTGAGTATATTCCACATAACCCATAAAGTCAATATTGCATTTAATTAATATATCTAATTGAATTAATTTTATTAATCTATATCATTTATTTTGGTGCATTATCTAAGGTTAGATTAAATGTACGAGTAACTGTAAACTGGATTAAATAGTACGTTCAAATCCAATGTTTATTTTATATATCAGCACGTCTTATAACCTGTTCAAGTTAAGCACCTGCTACCTGTTCAGGTTATATGCATATTAATTACGCTAGTAAGTGTGGGATGAGTATGGTTGAATTTAAATTGTATCTGGATTTGCTTGGAAGAAGAGTGGACAACAATATTTGGAAAAAATATCCTCAATACACCCGATCAGGATTTGAACACCGATCTCCTTATCATTGGCAGTATAGTCTTACACAAGAGTAACGCCTTAGACCATGTGGCCACCGAAGTAGGTTTCAAACCTAACGGATAGGTGATTATTGTTCACTTTGTTCATTTAAACTACCATATTTTTTGTACAAACGTAATGAGTCTTGTCTGTACCTAATAATGAAATCATAATCCTAGATTTGTTTAGAGATGTTTTAGAGTATTAGATAAGTTTTCTTAAATATAGAAGATTCCTCCAAAATCCAGAAACTTATTATCACGGTGTATCTTTATATTTTCTCTCTTTATCTACTTATATTTATAAAGTTTATCGTTTTTCCTTTATTATCTCTCCCTTGACCTCTCTCTTTATCATTCTTTTTCCTTTTCAAATTCCCTTTTTTACCTTCCACATAGGGTGAACTGTTGGTCTAGGGGTTAGGTGTCGGACTTTTGTAATGGAGGTTCGGGGTTCTATCCTCTGTCTCGGCACAGATTTATCCGATTGCCAAACCCTCCCTTCACCTCTGACAAGACGTGTATTAATCACAACTTCTGAATGTGTGGGATACCAGGCCTCCACCGTGGTTCGGATTCCACGTTAAACTCTAGGTCCTCTATTTCATCTCACAATCACCCTACCATTAAACATTAGCGAAAGTGCGTATAACCCAAACGGGTAATAATAATAATAATAATAATTCTACATACTCCTATCTATATTTGTAATCATCTTTATAACCATTTTCTACTATTTCCACCCCTTTCATTCTCTTACACTTATTAATTATATACCTGTCTCCCTTTATCAACCTATCTCTATAGATTTTATTTACGATCTCGACCCAAAACCCTCCATTTATCTTTCATCGAAAGAATCATCTGATTTATATTATGTAGACATCTAGAACTAAATCATTCAAGGGCTCACATTGAATTAATCTTTTAATTGATTAAGCGTGCCGCCAACTTGAAGGCAAATATCCTCACACTGCTCTAAAATAAAAATAGCATTTATGGAGCATCAAAATAAATAAATCTTTGGTAAACGTGTTAAATTATACTTGCCTTTAAAAATAAATGGTATTGCAAAATCGTGCAAACTTTCTTATAAGATAGGTATTATAGCTTGGAGCAAGATTTTCAAAAATAGGTTTTTAGTAAACTACAATTAAACAAGTTGTCTTTATAAAAACACTCATACTGTATATATTTTACAAAGTTGTTCAATCCATTTGTCAACAATTCTAAGTTTTCAAAAATAATTTATTTATATAATACTTTCATAGAGATTATATTTGTGAAAATAAAATAAAAATATATTCTTATTTATTATGAAAAATAATTTCTAGATACAAATATTGAAGGTCTTTTCCTAAACATTTAATAGTAAAATAAACATGTTATTTATCATATAGAATAGTCTTCAGATACTAATTATGATAAAAATGTTAAAGCTCTATTCAAAAAAGTTTCAAATTGTTTGAAAATCGCTCTTTAGTAAACTACTATTAAATAATTAGAGAAAAAAATTATAAACTCTCTTATATGGTTAAATACTTACCAGATACCCATTTTGAACCAACTTATTATAGCTATCTTTAGAACACCACCCCCATTCAAAAAACTAAAATTCAGTTTAATTTATAATTTCAAACAGTCCATCGATATTCATTTCAAACCAAATTGTCGTAGACATTTTCTAACGATTTGAAATTTTCTGCAATGTTTCATAGCCCTCCATTAGGCCAGTAGAATTCTATCTGATTTCTGCGTGTTCCTTTCCTGAAATAAAGTTAGGCTACATAACCAAGTTAACTCAAATTTAGACTGCTTTTAATACAACCCAATTACGGTAATCCATATCTGTAAAATCATAAATCCATAAAATCTGAGTGCAAAATTAGTGGGTTTAAAAATAAAAATAATCTTTTTGTTGTAAGATTGTAATAATGAATTTTCACTACAACAAAGCAGGTAAAGTAATATTATATAATATTATACAGATTAAAAATAACCGTTAAATATTTTCATTTAATGTTATTATTCAAATTTAAAAAAACACAGTTTAAAATATTTTGACTATTTCTGAAACCAAATGAAACCGGTTTTAGGTGATTCACATTAGGTGGGGACAGCGGATAGGTGAGTCATGACCAACCCCTGCCAAAAGTCCTTGGATTTTACGGATTTATCGACCACTGTCCGTAGTATAATCGTTAAGGACAGAAGCTGTCCGTTAAATACAAAATCCGTAAAATCGAGGTCCATAAACTCGAGGGTTTTACTATATATGTATATGGATATTTTCACTAGTATATAGATCGGTGTGTATGTGCTTTAAAAATATCCTATACGTTAAAACTCATTTAGTATTTTTACCAATAGGGGGTGACAATGAGGCGTGCGTTGGAATATTTGGGCCTGCTTTCATCTATGAGAACCTTAACGTTTAAGATAAAGGAAAATGATCGCTGCAAATCTTCGCTAATCTCAACTTAAAAAGAAAAATCTTGATGTAGATCCATCGAATATAAAAATTCAAAACTGGGGTTGAAATTGGAGCTCAAGAAATTTCTACAAATAATCAGTAAAAATCGCTTGTAAAATTATTTTATTTTTTGTGAAAAATCCCATCTTAAGCATATTATTTTTACACTAGTTTGTATCCTTATTATATTTTAGTTAGTAAGTTAGTAAATACAAGAATAAAATCATAAAAGTTTAGATATATTAAATTATAACATAACAATTTTGATTGAATCCACAGATGTGAATATGTTAGTTTTTTAATTGGAACTAACCTACTATTTATATTAACAAATCTTAAATTGAATATATTACTTTAAAAACTTCCCGATAGAAATTTATAAAATTTGTTTTATATAGCGAATAAAGTATTACATTAAAAATGGTGAATATGAATTAGTACATACCCACATGTGTTGCTATGTGAACTAAGACGTCGGACTCACCTTGTATGGTTTTCTGTTAGTAAGATGTGGGGTTATAGCCCCAGTTTGGTTTATTCATGTTTTTCTTCCCCTAAATAATTGCCGCTCTCCCTTCACGAATATGTGGAAACACTCAATATAAATTATATCTTACTCACATATACCCTATAAATGTAAATATCTGAATATCATTAATGGGTAGTAATACACGTGTACAGATTTAAATAAATAGTATTGTACACAGCAAAGTCCTTATAATTCATTTATCTAAAAGTGGAAACATTTACTTAAAAATCATGAGATATTTGAAACGAGATTATGAATATTGCTGTAGAAACATAAGGAAATAAAATATTATCACATTCCAATAAGGAGCCTAAATTAAATAATACACACTTTTAGAAAAACAAAGTTATAAAAAAGTAACATCTCTGTTCACTAATAAGCATAACAATAAGCTCCCCATTTCCCAGAACTCCGTTTAAAAATAAAATATAACTAGTGATTCGTTACAGCCATGGCTGCAGATGATAGCACTTAAATGTATTTTAAACTTTTTATTGGGAAAGGATCTATATATTAAGCCCTCACTCACATTTTAGTTAAAAATTAACTCGTCTAAGGCTGTCAACTTTACATGGATACTTAGCTTTTGGTGTGTAATTTGAATAAAAACGTATATTTTCCCCCTTCACGCCCCGATGAAAACTTTAAAATGACCGCTTTCCCAGATCTCTATTTATTGTTTGCACCAAACCTCTCAAGTGACAATTTAGCTGATATTATTTTTAAACAAAGACATATTTTATTTGCCAATATAAAGCTATATACAACCCATAGTTTCCATGGTAATGTAAACAAAGATTGATTGTACAAATAGAACCACTGCCCACACAGAAGGAAAATATGGGGAATTTGCTAGGAAAATTAGGTTTTAGTTTTAGGTGACTATTTTTACCGGCATGGTTTTTGCGTATTCTTTAAAATGGGTGCTCGTTTATCAAAATATATTCAGTCATTTCCTCGTAATTTCTATTACTGGAAACGGGCTTATCAAATAATATATATTAAGATATATTATAGAGATAGTAATAAAATGTGGTAGTGATAATGAGAGAATAGGTGATTGTGTGTGTGAATGTGTAAGTGTGTGGGTGAATATGAAAATGAGAGTGTGAGTGTAAGAGAATGAAAATGAGAAATTGAATGAGATTGAGTGAGTGTAGTGAGTGATATATATATATATTTATACATAAACATATATATATATGTATATGTGTGTGTGTTGAAGAAAAAAATACTGGGAGAAGAGAAAAATAGTGTGTGTGGGAGAGAGAAATAGTATGTGAGAGAGAAAGAGAATATGAAAGGGAGAATTCGCGATAAAGTGTGTGTGTGTGTGTGTGTGTGTGAGAGAGAGAGAAATAAAGATAATAAAATTTTAGGAGATATATTTTTGAACGAGAGAAAATGTGAGTAAGTGTGAGAAAGAATTTGAGAGAGAAAGTTAGAAAAGGAGAGATTAGTTTAGCGAGAGAAATTAGATTGAGAGAGAGTTGTAGGAAAAGTTAAGGAGATAAATTAAGAGAGCGAATTTGAGATGGAGTTTAAGAGAAAGTATAATACAAATAATTTGAGAGAAATTGTGTGATAAGGAGTGTATGTGAGGGTAGAGTGTGTGTGAGAGAGAATGAGAACATATTATATTAGAGAGAGTGTTTTATTGAGTGTGTATGTGTGTGTGTGTAAGTGAGGGAATAGATTGTGATAGAGTGTGTGGAACGTGAGAGTCTGATAGAGAGAGAGAGAGAATGCGAAAATATAGATGTAGTATTCAAACTCAAACATTAAGGTACTTTGAAATATCATTCTCTCAAAATTAAATAAAAATATGGATACATAACTGAATTTATTGTATTTGTAAAAATATGAAAATATAATTTAGGTACACAAAATATTACTTTTAAATATAATATACTCAAAATTAAGCGGTAAGATGAAAACGTAGCTTAACCTATGAATTTATAGTGTGTAATTATTTGCTAAAAATCAAAACCCATTATTTGAATAAAATGAACACCAAAACTCATACTTATATAGTTAAAATGGTTATTATTTAACATTATTCAAGATCATTTTATTGTTTCTGAGCTTATAATACATACTTGATTAAACATATTTAAACATTATTTTATCATGCGCGAAACAAAACGTAGACAATATTTTCACGAATTTAACTTAACCTTTTAAATTTCAAATTATTCTAAGTATTATTGATTTAAATGCGAATTAATGATAACAACAATCCAATAAAAATAAATGTTTCCCCATTTTATGCATCTCAATTTAGATGTGCTATGACCAGCATCCAAAGAGAAAATGTGAATGTGTTTAGTCAAAGAGATATGTTTTATTTAGATATCTACAGGCATGCAGCAAATAGCAGTTCCCATTGTGATTAAACAAATGATGAAAAACTGTAAACTCTCTGTGAAAATCTGTTTTCATGGAAAACTACTATAATTCCCGACATCCTGGAATCCTAATTGTTAAGGTGAGGGGTCGTTTGTCAAAATTTGTTGTTCAGTCATTTCCTCGTGATTTCTATTACCTAAAACGAGCTTATCAAAATTATATATAAGACTCGCTTTGCTCGTTGGGGGCTCCGCCCCCAAACTCCCAGTGATATTTCTTTGCAAGTGGATGTAAACTAATGTAATTCCAGAGCAGTTTTTTGATAGGTCTTACCAATTAGCCACAAGAGACCTCCAAAGGAAGGTCCGCACCAACTTTAAAGTTGCTCCAACATTTTGAATTTTTTTGGGCAGTTAAACATAAAAAAAAATCTAACATTTTGGAATCTTCCTGTCAGTTACAGTCTAGAAGCTATAATTTTGCCAAATTTCAAGGTTATAACTCATCTGTAAGTGGGTAAAATTTAATGTCACGGAGTGAGTGAGTGAGCCAGCCGTGTGGCCTTATAGTAGTATAATAGTATTAATATGTTTATATCTCAGAAACTATCGATTTTTATCTTGATCAGTAAAATGTTTTCCACTAGTTCCATTAACAGATAAATAGCATCGTGAAAAGCACTTTTTTCGGGTTCAGTGTGTCATGAAATGTGAGATCTATCAAACACTCGAACTAGAATTATTTGACAATCACAATACTTCCTATCTCCTAGTTGTCACAATAAAGTAAATAGTATAATATTATATATTTATCAAATACTCTTGTTAGTATCAGTTGAAAATTAGATTAAATTATAGACCCATATACATATTTATATTTTATATCCTATATATATATATATATATATATATATATATACACACATGCATATAGCCTATTTTAATATATATGTATATACTCGTATTTTAATATATATGTATATATTTTATTATATTTAAACATATATATTAATATATTTATATATATTAACATATTTATATATATTAATATATTTATATATGTATATATATATGTGTATGTATTTATATATATTTATGTAGCTACATATGTATGTACATATTTTTATATATTTATATGTATATATTTTCATATATATATATTTAAAATAATTGAAACGCTGCTATGTTTCCTTTGACTGAAGAATACTGGCATTTGAAAGCTAGAATACGATTTGCATACGTTAGTAAACGTTAATAAGTAATTTACATGACTCTTGAAACTTCAAACTAGCTGTTTAATTAATCATGGCTCTGTAAAGGAATTCTTATTGTAGTCAGTTAAATGCACCGTGACAACACCTTGCTTAGTCTAACATTATTACCCAAGAGAACACTTCCACCTAGTTAAAAACATAATTGGCAAAAAAAATAATTATATATTACAGCATTAAAATGTGAAAGATTAAAGGGATAGTCTTTACTATCTACCTCTTCATTAAAATGTTTTATTATAATTAATACATATAAGTCTAGATGTAAAAAATATATGTAATTAATTTCACTAAGATCTTGATAGGTGGGACGTTACCTTTTTTTCACAACAAATTTTACTAAATTGACATTTTTATAACATAGTTAGCACACTTTACATTGCGATGTATACATAGGGTCCCTGGCCATTTTAAAACATCAACCTACCTGTGTCCTTCAAACACAAATTGTTGTTTTATTGGACCCACGCATCACTCACTACCCTTTAGGCTGTACGCATTTTATTCACGGAAATTCGATAAGTATTAGGAAGGTAAGTACTTAAGATAAAATTACCAGCATTTACATAAATGGGGAGTGGGAAACTATATAAGAAAATTTTACTCAGTAAATGCAGCCTGTATCCGAACCACAACCTCCTCTTATTGGCAAGCCAGACACGATTTGAATAAATGAAGTATACAGATATATATATATATATATTACTTTTGACTATTTATACATATTTATCAAATAGCCTAAGCTATTATGTTTGTTTTAGTGAGGATTTATTCGCATCAATATACCATATTCTGAAAATTGAAAAATGACACCTGGACACGGGAAACGAACCTGTGACCTTTGGATTAATACGCCAATGCCAAAGGTCACGGTCTTGATTCCAATATCCCGTGTCTAGGTGTAATTTTCCAATTTTCAGAATATTTATATATCTAATTACTTTTCTGTATGTAAAGTAAAGTGTAAGGTATTTCACTTGTGTGTGTAACATAGTTAGAATAGTTTGTTTTTCTTATAAATGTTACTTAAGATAATACATTTTTATTAATATGTTTGACATATTGACTATTAAAAACTTTATCAAGTATGGTTTAGAGGAATTGCAAACGCATTAGCGAGGAGAGAGGAGGTGATAAATCACACGTGGAATACCACACTCCTTCATTATAATCTCAACCCCTCCCGTCACTGGCGGTCCAATATAAATCAAGAAAATTAAACAGGTGACCTGGCGGTCTAGTGGTAAGGTGTCAGACTTCTGTGCTGGCGGCCGTGGTTCAATCCTCAGTCGCGGCAAAGATTTATCTGATTACCAAACCCTTTCTTCACTTCTGACAAGACATCTTGTGAATGTGGGGAATGCCAGGCCTCCACCGTGGTTCGGATTCCAAGAAAAACTGTAGGTCCTTCATTTCATCTCACAATCACCCTACCATTACATATTAGTGTAAGTGCGTATAACCCGAACGGGTAGTAAAGACATGGTGCTAATAATAATAAAACTAAACAAATAATGTCAAAAGGGCAGATCAGTTTTAAACACATATTTTACCAGATGTGTAAGCAAATTAGACCAAGGTACACGTTTGTCATAAAAAAAAGTACGTTTTCAAAAATAAATATAATGGGCGCATTTTCTGTGCTTTGGTATTTCATACTAACCTATGAAGTTGGTCTAAGGTGTTTAATCTCACTCCAGGTTAGTGTCGTGAAGAAATTTAGAAAATATATTACTCTCGGCTTTATTATTTAATTTTCGTCACTCAAGGTAATATGTAAATCAGCTTTGAAAGGTCCGTAATATACTTAAAGGAAGTTTGAACTTTTCTTAAAAATATGTGAGGAAAAGGTCTTGAAACGACATAAATTTTAGTCTAATATTCCACCATCAACGAATATAGCTTTGTTCATATAATTTTTTTTTATATTTACAAATATTTGAAAGTGACAAAGCAGAAGAGTCTATTATAGTTCACATTTTAATGCGTTCATGGGTATGAAGCATTTATGAAATATTATTTTTAATGGTTAAAAACTCGCACTAGTGGGCTCGCAGATAAAGACGACTGTGTTACTGGATTTTTGGAGACGGGGAGGTTTAGTTTCAATTTCCAAATTCCGTTTGGGTGTAGTCAGGTTTTTCCCTCCCCTCCCCCCTAAATAGTGTATCACGAACCCTTCACGTAAATGAATATGTACATGAGTTTTACTAAGTACTTTCTTTAAGGCATTAGGAACCAGAGATATGATTGCCGCACTTACAAAAGTACACCACCTATCCCTATCTTGAAGTTATATCCAGTCCATCTCATTACACCCTATATCTTTCAGGTCCATATTAATGTTATCCTCCCATCTGCGTTTTGGTCTTCCCAGTGTTCTCTTCCCATAGGAGTTGCCAATCACTACCCCGATAAAGATTTTATAAATTTTCCTACGCACGCTGCATGTCCTGCCCACCATAATTTGCAAGAATTGATTATCATAACAATGTCTTGTGATGAGTACCGAGGATGTAACTCATCATTATGTAACTTCCTCCACTCACCAGTAGCCTCATTTCATTTTTGGTTCAAATTGCTTCCCAATTATCTTGTTTTCGAACAACCTATACCAAATGTCAAATAACCTGTGACCTTTGATACATAATATCAATACCTTTATAATAATACTAATAATACAATAAAATAGTATCAATGTTGATTACAAAGTAATATGGTTGTATCTCATTTTACTTCAGTGTGTGATTTCAAAATTATTATAAAAATGAAATTATTATTATTTTAACATATATTAGCGTTATTATTATAAAAATAATAAAACCTATTTTATTTCACGTTTTACCACCCATTCCGTCAATCACATGCTTAATCTATTAGAGAAGAAAGGTACAGTTTAAAATAAACACAATATAATTTGCGTGGTAGGAGAGAGGGAAACAAGACAAATAATCACCCTCAATACACCCGAGACGGGATTTGAACTCAGATCTGCCCATGACTGGTAAATCAGACGGTGTAGGTCTTTCAATACTAAATTCACTTTGTTAGATTAAGCTGGTTTGTAGGTTGTGTTATCATATTGTGCTTAGAATGTGAATTTTATTTACCTAAATAATAATGAACTAACTCATCGTTTGTTATTTTCTTAGGACTGTGGCCCACGCGGGCATTGAAGTTCTTCGATCACCCTCCTTGCAGCCATACAAATCTACTCTCAGGGACGTGTGAGTAGGCCTATTCCTTCTATTATTGTTATTATTATTATGTGGTTACTGTTGTTTATGAATGTATTACGCCCTGGTTAGATCCAAGTTAGAATACGCTACTGTTGCTTGGAACTCCATTACTTTAACTTACTCTCTCAGATTGGAGAACATTCAAAAAAAGTTTGTCACTGCGTGCTATGATAAATTCTTTACTAACCGGATTTGATTTGACTATGGCAGAATTCGAAACCTATTTGAGCTCCATACTCTCTTCTTCTTGTAGACTTTATTGTGATGCCTTTTTTTGTTTTTAATATTTAAAATAACAAAATTTCTTGCAAATTTGTCCTTGATCATGTAAGTGTTCGTATCCCTTCTTGGGCTTTTCGTATTCCAACATTATTTTTTCTCAATAGCTCTCACAAGGTGAGCCCTTTAGGCCGTTTTATCCATAAATCCAGTTCTAGATTGGTCAAATTTAACTTCTATCATAAAAGAAAAGTTAAACTCAGAAAGCTATTTATGGAATTCCCATATCGATAATTTATCCTGTAGAGGTTCTGCCTATAATATTTAAATTTAAAATATTCTTATCTATTTTTTGCTTTCTGTTACAGTTTTCAAAATATTTATGCTGTACTATTCTTTAGTTATTTGTTATTATTGCTATTTTTTATTCTTGTCATTATTATTTACTACTTTTTCTTTACTATTCATCAGTATATATGATTACTTAACTATTATTGTTTATCTCATTTTTTCGTGTAATTATATGTATTTGTAAGGTAGTTGTGTACTTTCCAGTATTGGCCTCTTACAGGTCTTACGAATGTTGGCCAGCACAAGAGCCTATAATAAAAGAAATTGAAACTGAAATTAATATTGATTCAGTGTGGGGCCAAAACAATTAGACGATTAATAACTTGAAAGCTAGCTTTTTAATTGAAAAATAAATATTCACTAGCTAAATAAAAGCAAACTACATACACATTTTCACTCTTTGAAGCTAATGTAGCTCAGGTAAGCTCCACCGGACGTCATGTAACACCCCATTATTCTTTTCTTTACCTCGTAGGAATAGGTCACTAACAAAAATACTACAAGGATAAGAGGGAGTCATCTAACATAACAATATTATAGAGAAAATAGAATAAGCCAGAAATAACTGTAAAGAATAATTTAATCCATTCAAAAATAACAAACAGTAGTTTTAGTGACCTTAATCCCTTCAATTATCTAGTAAAACGAAGAAAAACATAGTTGAATACATTAATGCTAAATAAGATTAATGCAATTAGACCAAGTTCGCATTATATCAATAAAGCAATTAATTAACAGTGAGTCAATATATATCCAAGAAAAATATAAAAAGTTGAAGAGCCTTTCTAAATTGTTACGAAAGTGTCTGATTATCTACAGACATTACGAAAACATTAAACTTTCCAAAGTAAAGTTATATCATTAACTTACATACTTTTACTTTAAATATCTTGACTTTAAATATTAAATTTTCCCACAAATGAAAGTACCTTCAAGTACTACAATACATATTTTAACTACAAACATTACCCGCCTCGGTGGCGTAGTTGGCTAACGCGCTCGTGGCGTAGTTGGCTAACGCGCTCGTGGTGTAGTTGGCTAACGCGCTCGTGGCGTAGTTGGCTAACGGGCTTGTCGTGTAGAGCTCTACTGCTGAGGACGGGGAGATCGAGGTTCGAATCTCGGTCGGGTGAACTGGGGGTGGTTTTTCCTAAATGGTTTTCCACTCTCCCTCCATGCAAATGCGGGTTCACTTCCTCTAATTCAACCTTCCCAATTCCTATTCCATTAGAGTAATTAGTACTTAAAGCGTATAACCCGAACGGGTAGTAAGACGCGGTGCTAAATATTATTATTATTATTAACTACAAACATTACGTTAAAATATACACGAGAGTTTAACATCTCAAACCTAATGCATACTCACGCGGGACTACTTGAATCGACATCGTTCAACTACAAAACAAAGTCTTACAATAATAATAAGTTAATGAACATTAGAAGTTTGCCAAATTTACGTTAGACAAAATATTGAATTGTAAGTAAATGAATTTAAATGTACAACAACAAAAGCTAGAATAATACGGAAAGTCTAAATAATTAAGATAAATGATTTTAATATACGTCAATTAATATTACGTTAGAACAGCAAACAATAAAAATTACTAACCTCTTTAAGAAACAAGCCCTTAGTGGCGACATGAAACTGAAGTTACATTTAGTTAGAAAATCGCATATAATTAATGCTCACATCTAATAAACAAATATCAGACTATCTCGACTATAATAAAATTAAATTAAACAGTTAGAGTTCCACAATTTAAACAAAACATATTATCAGAGTATTTTAACTTTCCTTTACAGTGTCCAGAATATTAGAAGTCGTCTCTTGACGATATAAATTAATATCCACAGTCCATCAATGATGGCGTCGAAAAAGTACAATATTTAATAAATATAATGGAGGTCTATCTTCGCCGGTGCCGAGTTCAAAAATCGAATAATATCTTCCAAACATCCATATTATATAGTGGTCTAACTACGTAGGTATTTTGGTAGGAATAGTTCATTTTAAGCCGGGTGACGCCACATTTTGGGAGGATCATGCTGTCTTCCGCACGTAACTCGAACTTTCATGTAGGTCGCTGATTGGTCATCCCGCTTCGAGTAGACGCTTCCCTGGTATGTTGACAAAATATATTTTTGACTGATTGGCTGCTGACGTCAGAGAACAGGTGATTGTTGCTCCAACCCACCCACAGAGGGCAGCCATGTTCGCGTCTTCTTTTCGCCAGGAGTGCATGAAAAACGCCCATCAGATGCATTTAAGTCAGCCAGGTCGTGACATCAAGTGTTGATACATCAAGGCAAGGTTGCCCCGTTACTCGATTTAGTACGTTTTGAAGTCATCCAGGTTACTAGGCTGTGCAAGCCGGTTTATCCAGAAGGTACGTATATGAACAGTTCACACTGTATAGAGTTGATAGTGACTTATATTGAAAAATATTGTTTGTATATTCCTTCAAGTGACATGGAACTACAATAGTGAAGAATACTATTGTAGGTGATTTGAATTAATGTCGACGTTTCTTGGAGTGGGTAGTATAGAATCGGACGATAGTATATACAGCATCGGGTTGGGTGGGGCTTCGGTTGTACAATACAACCCTTGTATTGTTACAGTCGGACAAACCTCAGCTTGTTGTTCATCACTTTCCTCAGCATTGATCATCTAATTGTTTCCACCCCACTCTGTACTATCATCACAGTGTAAAATAAAAGCTAGTTAAACAAATTAAACATGATGCGACTATTCTAAAACGTTAACGTGATTATTTTTTTTACGTCTGTTTTGCTGAATACACAACATGCTGTATTTTGTCATTTTAGTTGTTTTTTCAATTGGCTTTATTCCCTGTTAATGTGTTTAACATGACATCCATAGATGTTTGAGGATTTTTATTAAATACATACCAGAGTTTTGCTAATAGTAAAAAATATTACACATCTCCGAAATTAAATAGTAGGCCCTAAGTTTTTTATTAGAATATGTGCCAATAATTTATTTTGCTAACTTAAATTTACAAATCCCTCATTAATTGTCAGTGTCAATAAAAGCTGTTATTTGAAGAGATTTTATAGAATTTATATAAATTTAAAAAGTAATTATAAAAGCAAAAGCTATTTTTAAACCCTTGGATTTTTTTAAAGCGTACATTTCAATGTGTCAGTTCTGTACTAGTTTTAAAGAGAGTTTTATATTACCAAACAAATTGAACTGTGACAAAATGTCATACAATTTTTTTTCTTAATTAGGATAGCAATCTACTTTACAGAATTTCAACATTGTTATATAAATGAAAGTAAATTTGAAAACGTCACACCTCATTGAGCACTGCTCTATAAAATATGTTCAATTTAAAATAACAAATTTTACTTTTATTATGTAAATTGCAAAGCAAATAAATAAATAAAAATAGTGAATTCTAACCTGAGTAAAAACATGGATTCAAGAGAGTAAACAAAGACCATATATTAAATAGAACCAATCAAATTTTCAATAACATATTAATTAATATGTTGTGAACATTACAGAAACAAATCAGGATTATTGGTTTGTGAAATACCAATATTTATATCAAATAGACGGGTCTTATTAATGTTGAACCCAATTATTGATTATTTGTCTTGCTAGTTACATAATCTTACTAATATTATAAATGCGAAAGTTTGTTTGGATGTTAGTTACTCAATCACGCCAAAATTGCTTAACGGATTCGAATGAAACTTTGTACGTATGTAGAGTATGTCCTGAAATAACATATAGAACTATTCCCAACCTTTGATTTCACATTATTTTTACAATAATAATGTTTAAACATATCGTATATGAGAGATAAGTGATATATTCTGATTTTAATTTAATTTTACGAGTAAATATAAATGTGATTATAATTAAAATATTACTAACTTTATTACTTTACCTCACCATTTTTCAAATTTAGTAAAGATCAGTTCAAAACGAAAACTTACGCACCATCTAACCTGAAAACTATTTATACAGAGCGGAAAGTTGATAGAAATGTTGTTGTTTTCGTGGGTTAAAAATTAAATGATGTTATCAATTATTGTGGGCGAAGCCACGACGGGTAAAAGCTAGTATTTTAACAGTTTTCCCATAGGAATATATGTTTGTGTTTGGATATAAAATACATATATTATAAATAAGCAATATTTAATTATTTATATCAAATATTTTTGAATAATTTTTTATGCTTGTCAATAAAAAAAAAAGTTCTATTTGAACACCTAATCGAAGAAAAAGTTATTAGTTTCAGGATTTATATGGCAAACAGAGTTTTGATATAAATTCAAAGTTCGAATTTATAAAAAACATGCACTGTACTATGTCATAATTTGTTATTTAAGAAAAAATTATTCGCCTATTTAGAAAAAGTCTTGTGCGTCTGAATTATAATGAACTTAATGCAGTTTTTAATCTAGCTTAAGATATTTTAAATAACGTCTGGGGCTTCTAAATTATAAGAAAATTCAATACAATTTTTAATTTAGCTATTATGTTTCTTCAGAAGCTCTTAAATAAAATATGGTGCTTCTGAATTATAATGTACTTCAATACGGTTTTTAATTTAGCTGTCTCTTCAGTTACTATTAAAATTCATCTAATGCTTTTAAATCACAGGGGACTTCCAAAAAAAAATTAATTTAGGGAAGTCTCTTCAATTACTTTTAAGAGACATTTAATGCTCCTGGATTATAAGGAACTTCAATACAGTTTTTGTTTAGCTGTGTCTCTTTAGCTACTCTTAAAATACATCTGGTGATTTTGGTCAGTTAGTTTTAAATGACACAAACAGTTTGAAACAAATAAAACTTGCAAATATTTTTAACATAATAGAAAATAATTACATTTCAGAACAAGATATAGATAGGTGTATAGATGCATCTATTATAGTAATGATCATCGTTCATCTATAAAACATAGCTAATTATTTTAATAGACCTAATGGCTATGATAGCAAACATTAAAGTGGGGGGAAAATCCAGTGTTATTTTCTTAAATAATCTACTCATCATCTTCACCATAAGAAAACTATCTGGCACCTTATCTCTGTCGGTAGCATGTATGTCCACTGAGCTAAGGCTCCCGGGCTCGAATCCCAGCATGGCTGAAACATTTATCATTGGGAAAATGTGGGCTTACCGTTTCACATTGACAAAGTAGTGAAAAACTTGGTTTTAGGCCTTGACTCCTTCTTTTATAAAAGTTAATCATCTATTTTTGCTCCTCGAATGTAAAACCACCCTTATAAAAGTAAATAACTCGTTCCCTAAAGTAAAATTCGTGCTAGGCAGAGGGTCAGTGAAGTGTCAAAATAGCTTTTATTTAAAAACATGTCCTACGCACCTGTTTTCAATAGTAAAAGGCAATTTATAAAAGTAAGTGGATCAAAAGCTATGAGTGAAAATTTAGAATTAGTTCTGTAATATTCTTTGACCGCTTTTTATTCAGCTACTTCTGAAGGCTTTATAAACCTCAATCCAACTAAAATCCTGTCTAGATTTGAGGATGGGGAGAGAAAGAAAATGTAAATTAAAAATACACTGTACAGTAAATGTTGTTTAAGTTGACAATTTTTCATAAGTTTGTTAATATTGATGTAAAATTCAATTCAAGTGAATTAATGAAATATATATTTAAGTTGTTCCTAGTTTTTTTTAAGTCTCCTCACCCACAAATGAGGATACAATTTCTCTAAATGATGCTTTTCCTCATCTTCACGTACTCTCTTAATATAAATATGCAATTATGTAGTTTTTTTAAAGGTATACTCATATCCTCTTATGAAATGTGATTTCATTATTAACATACTTATTAATATATTTAATTAATTGTAGTTAAATTGTTTAAAGCAAACTGTACTTAAAGGAATTAGAATAATATTGTTTTATTGAATATAATTAATTTTAAATTGTTGTATTTTTGTCAGTACCGCGTCTTTCTAACAATTCGTTCAAATTTGAGATGTTCTGTTAACTCTTTGTCGGATTGCTTCGCGATGCACATTCTCTGGAACAATATGAGTGGTTTATTAGAAATGGTTGTGTCACCCAATCTTACACTGTTGTTGACTGCTTCAAGTGATATAACTTTGTCATTGCGTTTAAATTTGACGCACTCGAAATTTTCGCCAGTAATTTTTGAAATCCCAACAGTACAAATCTCTTGGGACAGATCACCCCACAACTTCAGATCTTATTTAAATTAACGAATCAATATTTGGGAGGTGGGTATGTTTTGAAAACCTATCTACAAGATTTGTAAAATCTTTATCGTCCTGAATAACATGCAAATACCTAATATCTATCCATATGTTGCTCGGACGTTGCTAAAGTAATGGCACAAACTTTCTCAACTTCATCTCAAATATTGTGTAAGTATGCCATTCATAGAGTCTATAATGCAACCATGTTATTAGGGATAAGGTGTCGAAAGAAAAGTATCAATACTGTACTCATTAAAATTATCGGAAGAAATATATCGATACTGTAGTAGTATCAAAAGAAAACTATCGATATTTTAATCTTAAAAAAAAATTCTTCCATTGAAATAATAACTTCATCTTTTGCATAATAATTATATTTTCATATTTATTTAAACCTTGAAAATTATCATAGCTTTTAATAATCTTAAACAAATTTTACAAGATATTTTTTCGCTATCTAATTTAAAAATTTCCACAATTCACTTCTGGGAGGTGCAATATTTTAACTACAATCGTCGTATATATACTCTATCAATATTGACAAAGAATAGAAGAACGAACGCCCTACCCAGCCTTATTTGCTTAAAAAAACGCACATAAACTCCTTTGCTTCCTCTGCTTGGGGCACCCTTAATATTACTTAACTTCCTTCACCTCTGACAAGACGTTTATTAATCACAACTTGTGAATGTGGGGAATGCCAGGCCTCCACCGTGGCTCAGATCCCACGTTAAACTGTAGGTCCTCCATTTCAGCTCACAATCACCCTGGTATTACACATTTGCGTAAGTGCGTATAAACCTAACGCGTTGATGATAATAATAATAGTAATAATAATGCTGGTTGTTGAGTTCTACAAAAGCTTATTTTGTTTAGTTTGTGATGATCTTGCTCATTGATAAAGGAATAGGTAGAAAACTGGACGCTACTCACCCTGTTAGGCATTGACCTGTATTGATAAAGATGAAAGAACAGCTATGAATTATGATAAGCTAAAAAAGATCAAATGCTAAAGTTGCTTCTTGCTTGGCATACAAAAATGAGGGAGAATTGAAACAATGGCATTTTCTTTTTTATTTCTCCACAACTTAATCTTAGTAAATATTTAATCCCAACATAAGTGAAGATAACACTTTTTTTTCTTTCGATACCGATATGATATCGGAGTGTGAGTACTAATATTAGTAAAGGTAACAAAAAAAGTATCGAGTAAAAATACTAGTATCGAAAGGAAATTATCAATATTAGTAAAACACCTATAATTTTTTTCACCTCACTACAGGTTATCCGTGAATGAGGAACGTTTCATCATCCGCATTCATGTCTGCTCAGTAGTCATATCAGACCAAATTCCTGAACAAAACTTGTGGGAGTGGCTGATAATAAAATAACAGCCAAATAAAATTATGATTATATATTAAATAGCCAAGCTATTATATTAACCTTGTTAGTTACGGATATAGCCGCATATAAATATTATATAAAGCTAAAATTAAATATACATCTAGATAAACTTGGCCAGAGATTGCTCTGAAATATATTTAAATATTAAGCTGAAATGGGATGTGTTGTGAGGTAGCTGTAATTTCTAAAGCACATATTTGTAAATCAATTTTATATTCAGAAGAATGTAAAAGTTAAGTTGTTAAAGGCTTTCCATTGCATTTTATATTTGTAAAGTGTGTGTTTGATTTATTCGTATTTATTTTTTGTTAATATTTTTAAGGCACTTTTTGAAATGTCGTGAATGTGAGGAATGCCAGGCCTCCACCGTGGTTCGGATTCCACGTTAAACTGTAGGTCCTTCATTTCATCTCACAATCACCCTACCATTACACATTAGCGTAAGTGCGTATAACCTGAACGGGTAGTAAGACGCGGTGCTAATAATAATAATAATAATTTGAAAATGTCAAGTAATTATTTATAATTTTTAAGTTATCTCATAAGTAATTTTTTGATAACTTTTAGCTCATCAAAATTCTGGCCCTAGTATAAGAAAATTTTAATTTTTTGTATCTAGTCCTTTGCTGATAATTTTCTCTACATCCAACACATAATTTTCACCATCACGCTGGTTTCTTAAGGCTTACCAATCTCGTGGGGCACAATGGCAACTAGTTAGGCTTCTTCGTAATTACAGCTGTGGCTTGGGGAGGGTTGAAGTGTGGGAGGTCATGTGTCAGACAGGTGAAATGGAGTGTTCTGGGAGTGACTTGAGAGCATACTAAGGACACGGCTTAACTATTGTTGGTTGTGTTGGTACAAGAACCACGTAACTCACCTTCCGATACACGCAGATACCTAGGAGTGGTTTCAACATTGAGGTTCGCTGAACTAGTTAAAGAGTTAACATATAATATATTTTTTTTAATCTCGTTTTTAAACGTGTTCTTAAGCCTAAACACATCTTTGGAAACATTGTTAGTAAACATTGTTTATCGATGTTTTCGAAATGTTTCCTGTTGCTCACAAACATAGAGAAACAATTTGCAAAAGTTTGGAGATATGTGTCATATATTGTTGGCAAACAGTTTAACAAAAATGGATTCGTGTCCAGACTTTAATGATGAAATATTGTTTCCCATCCAGACTTTAATGATGAAACATTTTTCCCACCAAACTTTAATGATGAAACATTTTTTCCCGTCTAGACTTATAATAATGATACATTTTTTCCCGTCCAGACTTTAATAATGAAACATTTCCCCCCCGTACAGACTTTAATGATGAAAAATTGTTTCCCGCCCAGACTTTAGTGATGAAACATTGATTCAAGTCTGGACAATAATGATGAAACATTGTTTCCCGTATAGACTTTAATGGTGCAACATTGTTTTCCGTCCAGACTTTAATGATGAAACATTTGTTTCCCGTCCAGACTTTAATGATGGAACATTTTTTCCCGTCCATACTTTAGTGATTAAACATTGTTTTACGTCCATACTTTAATGATGAAACATTGTTTTACGTCCAGACTTTAATGATGAAACATTGTTTTACGTCCAGACTTTAATGATGAAACATTTTTCCCCGTCCAGACTTTAATGATGAAACATTTTTTCCCGTCCAGACTTTAGTAATGAAACATTTTCCCCCCGTACAGACTTTAATGATGAAAAATTGTTTCCCGCCCAGACTTTAATGAGTATAAGATGTCTGCCGAGCAGGATGCGGATATGGATTATGCTTGGAAAGTAATTTTTAGTTAAATATTGTTCAAAATAGTTCATAATATACAAATAATCTTCTGACAGAACAGAAGTTCGAACTTCATTCGCATGTATGCTACAGATCTCGTAGTTATTTTACAACTGATTGATTCCAGGTTCCTGGCTCATCTTTGTTTGCTTTCAACAATGTGGGCAAACATTTTCAGACACTCAAATTATGTTCCTTTTTTTTAAAAAAAAACACAAAGGAAACACGAAATAATATTTGCAAACAGTTTGAAAAAAATTGCGAAAATACTAAAACACTTTAAGGAAACAAAGATAAAACATGTTTGCAAACAATATTTCCGGTAAAATGTTTCCAAGTGTTTACTTAGCTTCACGAAAGTGGGTAATTATTTAGGAAAATCTTATCCTTAGTGAGAATGATTGGGATTTTGAACCCAACCACCTCCCCATCACCAGTGTCTCAAATTACACATTTAATTAAGAACTATAATAATAAGACTATTGAAATAGTTTTATTTAATTTGTAAATATATTACTCATCTACATGCTACACTACCTTTGGAGTTATTATTAAATCACTTATTTTCTTCTTTTATATTTATCAGCCTCTTTCCAACAAGGACGGTCTGTGACGTCACTTGTCTAGAACAGAACAAAAGACTCTGACGAAAGTATTATATTTAATATATATTTCAGGACTATGGAGAGTTGGTTGGTTTTGTTCTGATGTCTGTTCTGATGTTGAAAAGGAAATTTTAACCTACTCTTTCCCGGAAATAAAGTAGGTAGCAACAAAGCGTAATTTGAATTCATTCAACCTTTCTTTTTTACTCTTTTTTTAAAATTACTTTGTTTAAGGTCGTTTAATTACTTCAACTATGTTCTGTACTTATTTACGACTACTAAACTGTCACTACACCATTTAATTATTCTAGAATCTTAAAATTGTATACGAAGCTTGCTTCTTACACGCAACCAATGGTAATTTATACACATATTTAACAAGTCCCATTCAAGAAAAAAAGTATTATTTTATAGTTTATATTTAATTTGGAGTAAACCTCATTTTCAATTAACGCAACGTAGAATTAAATATTGCATTAGAGCTGAACGTCTGCGTGGCAGTTTCTCGCTAACCAAGGTGGCTTCCTTAAGGTTTTCAATAAACTGGATTTCATATGATAAGATATTTATGTTTGGTAGTAACGTACCGATAGTTAAAATAGATGGCTCTACACAATCGGATGTACTTTCTTAAATAGTCTCTATTGTAATTAGGAAAACATTTTAAGATCGGTTTTCAGTGAACTACCCTAAAATAATATTTCCTAAAAAAAATTGATATTTTAATAAACTTATTAAAAACTCTTCAAATTAAAAATATCAAGCAGAATTATTATAGTCATTTAAAAAAAGTATCAGTCATATATATCACTAGCAGAAGTACCTGGCGTTTTCCAGGGTAGCCACACAATTTTTTTCAATTATATTTAAAAAACAAGTAGTCAAAAGTTTTAAATCCCCGGTTTGGGGTGCAAATATTTGTGCACAAGGCCTAATGATTTAAAAATTTCATACCTCTGCTTGCGATAGATATCGCACAAAGCTTATAACAGATTAAAAAACTCTTCGTTTTACTAATATAATTTTAAAACCATACCCATTTATTCATTTTGAACAAAATCGTTAAACTTATTCTAAAAATGTTAAGATTTTCAAAAATCATAATCAACAAAATAAACAATAAATCAAGTTATTTCTTAAAATCACGTATACATTCTTGCTTACCAGGTAAAAGACTATTCAGATATCAAGTATTCATAATAATAGTAGGCCTAAAACTATTTTTGAAAAGTTTGAATGTTAGAAAATTTGAATATTAAGAAAACAACTAATAGTTTCGATCTTTTTTAAACTTACATGTTTTTAATAACTTTTTGAGCTTTATAAACATTTTAATCAAGTTTTGTTTATTTAACATTTTTATTGTTTGTGACAGTCTTATGATTTTACTGTAAATTATTGTTCTATTGTTTTAATATAAAATTACTCCACTCATTTTATTATAATAGTTGAACTTTTAATTGTAATTATTTTCAGACATCAATAACTGATCAATGCCTCAGGAAAATAATCAAAATATATTCTAAAAATCACTAATTAGTAAATACCCTTAGTTCAAAATCAAAATAAAGTTTTCTCTTTGAAGTATTAAAATATTACATCTAAATATTAAGTTTGAACGAAATCCAACCAAAAATTTAGGCTTTCGCTCCGGAAACAAACATATAGAGGGACAAACGGACATTATAGTAGTATTCATTTTTTTTTGAGTTCTGGGACACATAAAAAGCCAATATCCAACGTAATCTCGAATTCAAATATTTTTATGATTATAATATTTTATTTATGTGAGCAAATAAAATTCCTCTCGTGACAAGGCTTTGTAATTGTTAAATGTGCTATATATTTATATTGTTACCTCGTATAATTAACGACGTTGATTTATTGTATTCACTAATTCTCACATATTGCGGAGTTAATTAGGTAACAAATCCAAATTAGTTGGTAGAACGAAACCATTGTCCGACTTTGAAACACTCGATCACATTCTCTCGCCTCCTTTCATTCTTGTTTGGCTGAGGCTCGCTTTAATTAATAAGCCTCGTAGTCTCAGGCATAGAAACTTAATATATTACCCCCGGCTCCGACCTTTCAAACAGGGATTTGGAGCAACTTCGGCAAGAAGGAAAAGGGGGAGGGGGAGTGGGGTTGTGTTCATGTTGTGTTAATGACATGTTTTGTTGAAATCTGTGCCTTCGGGATGAATAAATTTACATATAGAGTTGAAAAGGGTTGAAAAATGACAGTGAATTGATTTATATCTTTAAAATACAGCGATTGTCCCTTACGTACAATTTTAACAAGGTTTAAATTTCTATGTATGGATTTATTTTTAAATTATACTTGAAAAAAAGTGTATATATATATATATATATATATATAAATCTTAAATTTGAATAGTTTTTATAAACGATTTAAGTTGACACAAATGTATCATCAAACAGATGTATTATTGTTTTAGTCTGTCGCACTTTGATAGGTTATTCCTTATCTAGTTTTTTTTTAGATATCTTTTGGGCTCATTTTAGCTGCTAACCGTTTAAGTAGAGGTTGGATATATCATTCTCAATAATGCAAGCTACATATTCCGTTTGTTGAAACGCCAACGTCCAAGGTGAGGATGACGTGAGGGGATGCAGCTTCAATCATAGAAGCAGAACTAATGATTTGAGATAAATTGACCATGGCACCAATTCATGCTTTAAAGATAGATGACTATTGAAAGGTATAAAAAATAGCTTCTCATCTGGTGGTTAAGTAATTCTTTTGATTGGAGATATTTGCCAATGTTTAACAGTGTCCCCCCATTCTCTTAGATCTGCTATAATACAAACAAGTATAAATTATAACCTTGAGGTCGAGGTTTGTGACGCTAAGACTCATTAGCAGCTTGCGTTAACAAGACCATAACTATGGTTAATGGCTCCTGAAACTAGGGGACGGAAAGTTACTAAGTAACGGTAAAATGTAAAATGACATCATATAGGTGCCAGACTAACTTAGAGTTAGTTATTTAGTTAAGAAAACCTTTATCAGGCATTTTTAAGATAGGGATACATTAGCATCTGTAAATATATCAACATGGTGTTCTAGAAAAGACGATGTGATGATATTTGTCAATGAGGATATATTAACAATGCTTGAAGGAGAATTTTCTTATTTTGCGAAGAAACTTTCGATTTCGATGATGAAACGGAAAGGTATAGTATTCATCCAGATGAGTTCTTCATATAAACTGAATTTGTAAGCAGATGCAATAGTACGAAATCTGACTACTAAACAAGGGTTGTGTAGTGGCACTCCTTTAGAAATCGTTAAGTTGAGAAAAAACTTAATTTCCGAAACCATTCTTAACAGGCTCGCCATCAGGTAGCCCAGCCATTATAGCTAGGATGGATCTCACACCTATCGATTCAGATCTGCATTTTGTATCTCTCTGGAGACTGTTTACAGCCCCATTGGCATTGTACAGTACATGACAATTAATAAGTCTCAGGGCCATAACCTCGACAAAGTTTGGCAAAGTCTACCTTCCTTCTTCAGTGTCCAAGTAGGGCCAGCCAGCTATATGTATCCTTCTCAAGAATACATCATACCGCATATATCAAATTGTACGCAGTATAAAGTGATTTTCAAGGTGTATCTACCAAAATCTATGCTAAAAATTATTATATCGATAAATTAGTTCAGAACTTAAACTCTATTTAAAATGAGCAAAAGAATCTCTTCATTTAACTCCTCTTCTACCATTTCCCAAGCCAGGGTTATAGACTATATCAAATATTATGTGAAGCTTAACAGCAAATATTTGAGAATAATTGGGTTGGGAGGATAATCCACGTTGCATAATGCTGGCATTGATCAAAACTTCTCAAACTGTATTACCTTTTTGGCGTTTTTTCTTCATATATTCTGATAGCAAGGAAGAGCTATCATGGACAAGAATCGCGCTATCTCCTGTTAGGTCAAAACAACAGAGAACATTCTTCGCACGAAATTTGAAATATCCCCTGTTAGAGATAAGCCTACCACTTTGTATATTTACAGGCTCTAACTTAAACAAAATCATATATTGGCAGAAAGGAAGAGAAAATCCTAGTAAAAGAAATGTTCGGAAAAGTCATCTTGTATTATTAAATGAAAATCGAAGATACACGCAACAACACCGGTAGTACACAGCTGTAAGTACGTATGTGTGCAGAAAGTTTCAAATCATTGGGTGGGTCCTCATGTGTCGACTTGATCTCAACAGTATCCGTCGGTCGCATTTGACGCGGACTCAACCTTCGACAACGATGCTCGTGGCCGGGCATTTCTGTCCATCTGATGATATGCAACTTGCTGTACATAAACGTACTTATAGCTGCGTACTCCTGGAGTTTCTGAGTCTAGCTTCAACTTTGTTTCGTACTATAAGATGTACGTTTCCGAACAATTTTTAGTAAGATTTTCTGTTTCGTTCTGCCTATATATGCTGTAGTTTAAGTTTTGGCAGAGAGTTTATAAACACTCTGTATAATGTAGATGATGCTTAATTTATTATATATATACATGATACATATATATATGTATACACATGATACATATAGTAAATTAAGTATTACTTACTCTATTGTTGTTATAGTGACATTAGGCTTACCAGTCACTGGATTGCCTCTATTTATATATATATATCAATAGAGGCTATATATATGTGTGTGTATTCAGTCACATTACCTTGACAGATCACGAGTGAATAAAAGGTGATAAAAACTTGAAACTAAATTTGATACTATAGCTTTTTCCCCCTTATCGAATGGCTTACAGCTATCAAACTCATTCTTGCAATTTATTAAAATGTTTGATGTTCTCTCACTTTAATGCATCCACTCATTCAAAATCCCACTTTGATCGTACAAAAAAAAAGAGAGATTTTATTTCTATTCATTATAAATCGTAATACATGCATGTGATCATATTGTTTGATCTTTCGTCGTACAAATTGTTTGATGGATAATGTGAAAGCATCTCCTATGTATTTATACATTAGTTTTTCATGTCTCATAAATTTAAAAACTGTCGCAGTGGGATACCTCACGTATTTCATAATAAACTTAATTCAGCCGTAACTTATTAGTATGTGTGTGAAAATGCTTTGGAAATGAAACACATTAAAATTTATCTATACATTAATGGTTTGAATAAATGCAATATGGATACTGTATTTTTAATGTATAACAAATAAAACTTTGTATTAGTTAATATATTTTAAAAATGTTATTCTATAGTGTGTTTATTATATTTTCTAGACGATTTGTTTCAAAACACCATTTATTTTTCTCTTATCTGTATTACAAAAATTATAAAATTAACAATAATATAAAAATAGTGTTAATCTATTTATTTTATATCACACATAGAAAACCAAAAGGATTTCTTATATATGGTACATGCTATTGTTTAAGCAATAACTTTAATCATATGATGTTTATTCCCGTTCATTTAAAAAAAAACATAGCTAATATAATAAAACAATTTAAGATTATAAATCAATATGAAACGATGTGTATATTAAACACAATTTAACAAATTGATCATTTATAAATTAATTGCATTATGAAATAAATAGTATGACACAATCGAACAAACATTCGCATATTGTATATTATAGCTTCCAGTAAAATTTTCAAAATGGGTTTATAATAATTATTCTTAGATCAGCCTTAACCTTAACTTATCCTTTTACTCATAAAAACAAACACATCATCTTGTAAATCACAACAATGACTCTTTATAAATGAATGTTAAACCAGAATGTTCAAATATATTTAACAATGTCCAAAATAAATAAAAAAGTCATTTGTATACTACCCTAAAATTATTTATTATTGATAAAAATTTAAACTATCCTAATTTATCGTTAAAAGTATTCACAAATTCCCATTTTTAATTCAATGTTCAAGGTCAATTCTAAAACATCCAAATTCTATATAATTTTTTATAAGTAAGCCACCATTAATTGTTCTTATTAATAAAGATACATTATAATTTATAAGTAAATTAATATTATCCAGATACCAGTTCTGAATTAAATCACTAATGCCAAAATATTTAAATTGAAAAAGCAATTATCAGTAAACTACCCATAGCCTAATTTCCCCCCCAAAACAAGTATATGATTTATTTGTAATGCTCATCTCAAGTACTCTCCAGATACATATTTTAAGCAAAATCGTTATAGTTATTTTAAAAATAATTCGAATTTTCAAAAATCACTTTTTAGTAAATGACCCTTTATCAAATTCTTATAAAAAACAAAGTATACACTACACAGGATTATTTGTCATTTCAAACACTTCCAGGGTATCCATTTGAAACCAAATAGGAATATTTTTTCAATCCACTTTTTGAAAAAACCGCAATCAGTAAATTAACCATAAATGAGTGTTTAGCCCTAAAATAAATATGCACTGTTATTTGTCATGTTAAACACGTCTAAGATACTCATTTGAAAACCAATAGTTAAAACCATATGTAGAATATTTCAAGATTTAAAAAATGCAGTCATAAATAAACTACCCTTAATACAATTTTTGCCCAAAAACAAATTATACAGTGCTTTTTGTCACGTCAAAAAACTCCTAGATATACATTTTAAACAAAATGGTTAGAACCATTTTAGGAAAATTTGGAATTAAAAAATTACTCATCATCAAACTACCCTTAACTAAAGGGTTAGGGTAAAATATTGTGGTATAGCCCTAAAATATCTAAATATAAAATTTTAACAAAATCCATCAAATTGTTTGGGATCCGTGGCCAGGGACATACATACAGAGAGAGAAACAGAGAGAGTGACAGAGAGAGTGACACATGAGGACATACATACAGAGAGACAAACAAACAGAGTGACATACATGAGGATAAACAGAATTTTAGAAACCACTCATTTGGGTTAGTTTTCACATAAATCGTAAAAATTTGTCATCTAGATATCAACATTAGATTTTTCATGGTCACAATAATTTATCTTAATATAAGAAAATAAAAAGTTAAAAATAATTACTGAGCATTAAGTGTAAGTTAAACTAAAATATTTATTTGTACTTATATAAACACATATTTTAAGTTTCAATATTATCTATACGTAATTATTATTATAAATAACACACACCTTATACTTTGTTAGTATTACCGTGTTTGTATCTAAATCGGTATCGATATTACAAGGTTCTAAATTATCATTGTCACTGTTATTTATTCTTTTTTTGTAATTCTCTGTTTTAGATGAAATATTTAAATTTTCAATATTTTTTAATTAATAACATGTCGAACGTTGGGAGTAGTTTTTAGTTAGCACTTTCCATTTTAACGTAAGACTGATCATATTTAACTATTATTCCAGCACCAAATAATTTGACTGATTAACCTGATACATACACGGTAAGTTGTGAGTTTGATAACAGTCCTAGGAAATTACTATTTACATATGTTTTAAAACAATCCTTACAGATTTACTGACAGAATTTATAAAATAAACTTAATTTAATTTTGATTAAAACATTTGATTAATATTTCTCAGATCTAATATAACATAAACATACACAGATAATAACACCATTCCCTTATAGAGTAGGCTGAAGCTTTGCGTATAGCTCAAAATTCAACTCCGTAACTAATCCATCCTCACTAACAATGTGGTTTCATACCAGATAGAGGTTGCAAGGACCAGGTGTTTGAATTTCGACAACTGATTGAGAAAAATGACTAAGAAAGAAAATGTCTTGCAGAATATACTAAATCGTTTGATTGTGGTAACAGTCAGAATCGCTCTTCGTATAAATATCTTCAAAACTAAGGTGTTAGTTTCTGATAATGATGGATCAATAAATTATTGTAGCTTAACATAAATGGAAAACTGTTAGAATAAGGGAATGAGTTGGTGTATCTGGGAAGTATGTTCTGTAAAAATAGAAAGATAGATGGTGAAATCGACAGATAGGGGAATTCTATCTTGGAGAGTAGTTGGATCTATGTGGACTATTTATTGTAAATAATGAAGTAATATTGAAAGAGGCAAATATGGCAGTATATAAAAGTGTGTTAACGCCAACATTGTTTTGTGGATGTAAAGCTTGGATTTGGGAGAAGACACATAAGAGCATAGTGAGTGCGGTTGAAATGAGATATCTAAGAAAGGTGTGTGGAAAAAGTCGTATGCACAGAATAAGTAATGAATGGGTGCTGAAGAAGTGTGGTTTGAAAAGGAATCCATTAGGTCAATGTGAAAAAGGTGTGTTATGTTGGTTTGGGCATGTTTAGAGGACGTCAGAGGATCTTATTTTCAAAACGGCACTCGTCCGTTTGTCTAACTTTATGGGAAATTGAAAAAAACATATTTAAATTTAAAATCTAAGCTCATCCTCTCATGAATATTTTTAAGAGATTTCTTATACTATCAGGTGGGTCTCATCTTGATATTAACACTTTCCTTAAAATAAATTAATTAGGTTGGACAAGGAACGTTTTGAAAACAAAAATAATGAGCTACAAACTATTTGGTTTAAAATGTATATCCAAACCTATGTTTGCCATGAAAGTAACTTATATTTTTTAAATGAAAATAATAGTAAAATAATAATTGCTATATTAGAACATAGTATGGACAGAAAGAAATGTTTTTTTATCTTAAAAAATATGATTAAAAAAATAGAAATCAAATTAATGTCTTTTCACTGTTATTAAAAAAGAAAAATATTCTTAAAAACGCAGTTCAGACCTTCTACAGCTGTTAGTTATGCGTTGATGACCACATTTAATGAAGGCCATATAAAGAAATATTGCTAATGATTTTGTCTTGATTTTAACAAGAGTCAGACTTAAAATTTGACCAAAAATAATCAGTGTATTGGCACAACTGTTTGAAACTAATAAATGGCTAGGCTATTACGCATCTTAAAAATTAAAGACTTTGGAATATATTTTGATTTTTCCTTCTTAACCCTTCTGAAAATTATCTAAGTAAAGTTTTAATGCACTAAAATAATAAAAAGCACATTTTATCTCAATTAACACGCTAAGAAAACGATACTAGTAAACACCATACTTCAATTATTAATACACACATAGCCTATCATCATAATTTTAATCCAAGGCTTTCCAGCTGATCAGTAGGGTTACCACTCTTGAAATTTGTCATGAAACTATGATAAATAATAATGATTTAAATTAATTTGGTATTTTTCTCTGTGGTTGATTTTTTAGTGGACAAGATACAGTATGAAACTAAAGTTGCAGGGTGTTTATGTTCGCCTATGAGCCCTTTTGATAGTAAGAACTAATATATTTTAGTAATATTTGATGGTCGCCATTTATATGTGGACTAGAGACAGTTTGGTTCCAAGCCTCATATTTAAATCCAATTTTAAATAATTTAGAGAACATTTTGGTCGAAAATGAGGATGTTTTTAACAAAGAGGAATGCATAAAGAATCTGGTGATCTTAAAATCTCAATTTCAACCTCGGTTGGACAAAGGACGTTTTGTTACTAGCCTCCTTGTAGTGTGGGTTTTGAGTGATGAAACAAATATATGATCGTAGATTGTGTGGAAAAGGAAGGGGAAGGCCATGTAAGACGTGGCTAAATGTGGTAGACGAATGTGTGAAAAAGATGGGCATTTAGAGTTTTAAGAATAAAAGAGCATGTATGACTTGGTGTATGGATGTTGTTGAAGCGAAGGGAGTGTACAAGGATAGGGTAGCGTGAAGATTGTTAGTGACTATGGGTATAATAAATAAATCTAAGTTAATTATCACTTTTTATCTTCTTTCTTTTTGTTTCAGGACGTTAATGAATGTAAAGTACTTCCATCACATAGAGCCAGGGGCTTTCAATGACCTTACAGAACTGAGGACAATGTGAGTATTATTTAAATTAATATTTGCTTTGTTTTGCTTGTATTTTATACTTAAATACCTTGATTTGGGTGCGAATAATAGTTTAAAGAATTCAAACATATGTATATGAATATATTAAAATTATTTTAGTAATTTTGTTAACTACCAGATATTGTTCTTCATACCCACATCAGCCTATAAGGTAGTTGAATAAATCTATAACCCCTGGATACTTTTGAATGCAAACATATATACGCAACTGTTAGAGGAATTGCCCAACTGTTCTATCTAACGGCGTTGTGTGGAGAGAACAAAACTTAATAGTAGACATATTTAACCCCTGTATTTTAATACAATGTAACAAACTAATCATTTGGTAGGGCAATAACTGCCTACAGATACTATCTCACGGTATTTGTTTGTAAATAAATAAACTTTAATAAAAAAAGGTGTTTTTTATACAATTTCAAATGTCTCTAAGGCAAGCTTCGGTGGCTGCATAATCTAAAGCGTTAATCTCTCAATAGACCAGATTAACGGTGACAGGAAGGTCGGGGTTCGAATCTTGGTCAGGTGTACTGAGGGTGGTTTTACACAAATAGTTTTCCACTCTCATTCCACGTACATGCGGATACATTTCCTCTAAATTCAACTTTTACTTATCCCTTACTCATTAACGCAGTTAGTATAAAATTATGAGTATAACATGGGAAAGTATTAGGACGTGGTGCTAAAAGTAAAAATTATTTAAAGGATAGACCTTTCTACCATCAAGAGTAATTTGAATGTTTGTTGAAAATGATGGATTCACCCATAAAATAGAGGGTGAAGTGAGATACTTGAAAAAAGAAGAATATATACAAGATTTTTGGTAGGAAGAAACTTAAAACAAAATTACAATTATATTTCCATTGCTATAAACATTGATACCATTTTATTAATTTATTATTAATATTATTCCATAGGCATTGACATTATCTATCAATAGTGAGAACTGTATATCACATTACTTGACGTATGAATATATGAAAATTGTTTTTGTCATTTTTATGAATGTCGAAAATAAAGTTGCTTCCTAACAAAATCTGATTTTAGGTATTTCAGTGGTAGAAAATTGGCGTGCTAAGACAAAGGTCCTGGGTTCGATTCCCGTGTTCAAGTATCATTTTTCAACGAATTTAAATTAACTAACTTATTATTGATTAAATAATTATTGTAAATTAATTAAATTAAAGGTTAATTTAGTGTATTTCAATCTATTTTCAAGGTAGTAAACACTATCTATCTACGTACAATAAATTCATTGCTATTTTTACCATTAAAAAATAAATTTGTTTTTCAAATTACTTGCAGCACTGATTATGAAGTTATAATCTTCAGTCTCATACAGTCTTGTTTTCTTATTTTATGGAGGTTGGGGCTTGATTCCCAGACAGGCATAGTGAGGTAATTTTTCTAAATGGTTTTCTGGTTATTCTACACGTGAATTTGAATACAATTTTAAAATCATAGTGTACTCATACTGTTGACATTTGTGTAAATATTCGGATAGGCTCTGTAGCTATTAGCACGTGGTCCTCTTTTATTTAAATTTAATTGTATTGGTATCTATAATCACATCTACTATAGTAGAATTCTTGTAGAAAGGAGCGATTAGAAATGTAAAACATATGTTTTCATAGTTAACATTAATAACATCTGACAATATTATTTGTGCTATTTAATAAGTGACAGTTTTTTTGATTTTTTATCACCGTGTCATATTACCCATTCAGGATGTATGCATTAATTAATTTAATGTGTCAGGAATGAGAAAGGTTAAGTTTAGAGGTAGCGTGCTCACTATTTCCGTTAATGGAGTGTGTAAAACCACTCTCAGTACATCCGATTGTTATTGGATCCTCGTTATGGGCAGTCCAATTCATTGTGGATCGACAAACCTACAATTTATCTCAGTCGGTAGCGTGTATGTTTACTGGACTAAAGAACCCATATTTGATCTTCGGCATGGACGAAAATTTATCATTGGTGAAATATGTTTTCCCCTTTCACACGGCCGGAGAGCTGCATGTTGTGTCTGTTCTAGACTTGAGTTAGTTTGAAAGTCATGTGTTGATAAAATCAGTTGGATCAGAATGTGCAAGTTAAATATCTAAAATAGATTAAAATAAATTAAAATGAGGGTGACGCTTTATATCCCTCGACTACCAAAGCGGGTAAAAGAGGTAATTAAACGTTCTATCCTTTAAATTATGAATATTTGGAATAGTTTTAGTAACTTTCGTATTTGTCGGGTGGTGTCCCTTCCAATAAGAATCCTAATACGTGAGTCCACACATAGATATTAAATGTAACATCATACAGTTAATAAACCAAACCATCCACCTTGGTTACCCCCCTCCCCCTATATACCCCTCCTCTTCCCTCCGCGTATAGTGAAACCACGCATGTATCGCTTTAAGTTAAGCTGATACCGCACACGCAAGTAATGAGCTAGGTCATCCCGTGTTATACCGGTGATTAAGGCTTTCTTTATAATAAATCAACCCTACAGGATGGGGTGAACCTCCACGGGGGGGGGGGGGNNGGGGCTAACACTCTGTTTGGATTTTAATGATGTCATAAGATATTTTACTGCAGGTATATTCTGATCTAATAACGTTCACCCTTATTTGAGACAAAAAACACATGTGATAGCCATATAATAGTTAGGAATATTTCTGTCAAATTACAGTCCAGTTTTCTAAAGATGAAACTCATGTGACAGAAATAAAAATAGTTCTAATTTAATTTAGCAATACGTCAAGTCATGTGATCTGCATTATTTCCTTTTGTTAGATATTGTCAATACGTATAAAAAACACTAATAATATATTTAAATGTTATACATTTCAAACGCAAAATATGATAGATTTTTTTTATGAAAGTTTCTTCCTACGAAAATGCTGCTGTGTGTGAAGTTTTATTTGGCAGCGTGTCTTACTACCCGTTCGGGCTATACGCTCGTGTACTAACTACGCTAATGGTTTAGGGAGGTTATATTTATAGGAGGTCCTCTCTCATTTGCGTGTAAGAACAGTAGAAAATTATTTTGGAAAAATCTGCCTCAGTACACCCGACAAAAATTTGGGCTGGATATCCCCATAATCTAGTGTAGTCTATGGTGAAATTGACACCTAAGACAATGTGGCCACCGAAACTGGTGTGAAAAGCTTAGTTTGTATTTTAGCACTGCGTATTACTACCCTTTCGGAGTACACGCCTATGTACTAATTACATTAATGTATTTGGGAGTCGGGAAGTTAAATTTAGAGGAAATGTAACTGCATTTATGTAATGGGAAAGTGAAAACTCATTTAGAAAAAACCACCCTCACTGCACACTACTAGGATCAAAGTTCGATATCCATGTCATTGGCAGTCTAGCCCATTGTGAGAGTGACGCCATAGAACCATATGGCCACCAAAGAGTTTTGAGATTTGGTCCAAATGTTTTTAGAGATTCATACACATAAAAAGTACAACAGATCATATTCATATGTTTCATATAAATTATGACAATGTTTTAAATTCAATTAAAACCCTTTAGTGATTTATACCTTTGACTGGATGATAAAGATTATATAAACAGCACACTCAGGCGCTACTCTCATAATATACTTTACTGCCGATGATAGGAGATCGTGGTTCGATCCCAGTTTGGTATATTGAGGTGGTTTTTCATAAACGGTTTCTCACTCTTTCCGCACAAATGCGGGTAAACTTTCTATAAATTAGACCTTCCGTATTCCTAATCCATTAGCGTAATTAGTTCATAAGGGTATAATCCAAATGGTTATTGAAATGCTGTGCTAAAATAATAATAATAATTATTATAATTGTAATTGTAATATAAGTAATAACTCAGAACATTAAAATCTATTTTCACTAAACATTTTATTTAAAATTATTGTTTTAAATACAATATTAATAAACAAAGCATAGCTATTCAATCTGAATATAGATTTTATAAGTATTTCTTAAAATGGAAGGTTAAAACGACGAATTTCGTAAAATATCTGTAATATTTTTACATGAGTTATTTTAATTCACCTTACGTAAGATATCTAAAAGGTAAAATATACATTTTGTGAGGTCACACGTGAAGGAATGGGCAGTAGCATCAATTCTACTAACACAAAATCCCTATGTAAAGAAATATGAATATCGAGAGCACCGTAGGGAAATACCACAGAAAACTTCCCATTTCAAATTGATCTAGAAACCTAGAAGAGCCTACTCATTCTGATGAGGTCACACCACAGAAATGCAAAGAAACCATGTCGTACACTCCTTTAAAAAAATATTTCATAAAAACAATTACGAATTTTTTCGTTAAAATTATATGTTTACAACCCTTATATCTTGTATTAGGGATGATGAAGTAGAAAGGAGAATAAATATGTCCGAATTTGCTCGAAACGAGATTAAGAAGCTATTTAGGAAAAACCTACTTTCAATCATGGTTGTTGAAAAGAATTAAAGGGCTGGGGGCCACCTGCAAAATGTGGGCCCTTAGAACCTTTTTATAAATGTATAATAAGGATTTAGAGTTGTAACCCTCTATCCAAACTTTTTTCCTCTTCACTGTATATTGGCCAGTATTTTATTTTTTCAATTTATTTTAGGTATTTAACTTGCACTTTCTGAACCAACTGATTATATCACCATCTTATAAAATAAATTAATTCTAGAACAGACACAACAACCATCCCCAGGTCGTTAATTCATCATTGTGAAAGGAGAAACTCACATTTCGCCGATGATAAATTTCTCGATCATGCCAGTCATTGAATCTGGGACCCTTATCTTAGAAGACAGACACGCTACCGAATGAGCTGAGGTGTCGGACAGAGATATTTATTTATTTATCCTTACTTTCTGTCCTAAGGCCTAGACTGTAACTCAGGACCTATGTTACATTGTTTCTCTACCTTCGCTAATTACTACTTTATCCAATTTACAATCATTACTTAAGTTAATGTTGATTATAGCTCCTAATCTAAGTGTCCCTATTTCCCCATCTAATTTTATCCTACTAGAGGGTCCGCCCTGGGTATTTTACGCCCCCGGTACCCTGCCTCGATGGGTGTCCCACCGCTACCGGAGGTAATAGTCCCCGGATCGGTGTGAGCCCCAACGGGGGAGAGAATTCCCCTATCCACCACCTGGGGAGGCGCCCTACCAGAACTTTCGTTCCACCTACCTCCAGCTAAGACCACTACCTTGGACCTAAAACTAAACATGAAACAACATCAGAAAATATAAACTAAAACTAGCTTAACCTAATACATATCTTGCAACTCGGTGGCCGCAGTAATATTCTTCCTTGTCTCTTCATCTACTAATAACAGTCAATGAAGAAACCTTGATGGACCGGAAGCCCCACCGCCCCAGTTCAGGACCTAACTTGTAGCCAAGTGGGCCAGACCATGCGAGTTGAGGGTTTTCTTCCTCCATTAACATTAACATTTTTAATTTTTAAGAATAACACATTAAGTTGTTTTTTTTATCACGGCTTCTTACTAGCCGTTCAGTTATACACCACATACAATAAAATGTCTTGGTATTAAGCTTAGCCTGCTGGGATGGTTATTATTTTTCATAATATTCGTACCTCCCTCCTAGACATGTTTGTCGTAGCTCAAAACTGAATACACTTTCTTAAGTAAGATGTATGGTAGAGAAAAGAGACGCGTTACAAATCTTTAGAAATCCCGCATTGTTTTAAAATACTTTTAAATTTTTTATGATTGTTATCAAGAAAATATTTTCGAAAATTATCAACAGATTGCTGACAAGTTAAAATGTTTACATTTTTAGTTTAAAGTTAAAAAAATGCAAAAATGATTTACGGGAAAATTTGGTCTTATATTAAAGCAAAAGGTTAAAACGTAGATCAAGCCTTCCTCTCCTATCAAATAAGGTAACGTTTTCATAAGGTCAAAACAACAAATTTTAGAATTATGTGTGATTTTTTATAGGGTTTTTGTGTAAGCTATCACACTTTTTTTTAAACTATTTAAACTTAATTTTTTTAACGTCTTATAAAATAAATATAACATATTTCCAGTTAAACTCCATGGGCGTGAAGTAGAGTTGGGTTATGGTATGATAACTACTCTAATTTATAATATTTTACAAAAACTAATTGTAGGGGGAGAAAATGTGTGTGGTTTTATAAGGGCTCCTTCAAGCGCGGGGCCCTTACCTTCTCCTTATCAACTCTCCTTAATCTGGCATTACCCTCAGTACATGCATGTGGGATTTGAGCTCCAATCTATTCATCAACGGTAACCCAGTATGTTTCAATAGTGACGCCTTAAATCATATGATATCCGATGTGGGATAATTTCTAAGTATGTTATAAATTATGTCTACTGAGAGTTCTATTAACCTATCACAGCGCTACTGAATGTGTGTTGACGACGTTCATGTGAGCTCTCATCTTTCATAAAAGGATTATATTTTAAAAGAGGTTACAGGACACCTGCCTATCGAAAAAAAGAAAAATATACTTTTATTTATTCATACGGCAAGTGGTGATTTTATAAAGCTTTCAAGAGTAATTAACTGATTTATTGGCTTGGGAATACTTACGACACCTATTTGCATATGGAAACTAAGATCTTAAAACTGTCAACTAGGCATCAAAACTGATAAATTAAATAGAGATATATTTTCAATGTAGGTTCTATTTTATTATCTAGTTAAGATGATATATTATTTATTTCGTGAGGTGTCATTTATACAACCCTATTCAAGATTTCTATTTACTAAAGAGTGTAACATTTTATCAAACATACTATATTAGTAGTATATTTTACTTCCCATCCATTACTGTTTCCAGCCTGTGGCCTGGGTCAGTTTTTTATTCAAGTAATTTATATTTCCACTACCAGTTGTCTAGGCCTATCGTAGCTTCACATGCCTTATAATCTAACTTAAAACTAGGACAGGCATACCACCCATTCTCCTGCCGTTAATTCATCACTGCGAAAGGGTAAACCCACATTTCACTAATGAAAAATTTTTCGGCTATGTTGGGAATCGAGCCCGAGACCCTTAGATCAGTAGACAAACACGTTCCCAACTAAACTTTGGTGTTAGATTTAGTAGTACATTATATTTATAATAGTTTTAAAATGATTTAACAAATGGGATTTATTGTGGGATTCGTGCTAAGCAGAGTATATGATTGCGTGTAAAGAGATAAAGAAAGCGAACCTATTTAGTTATAACTAACATCAACGCACCGAACCAGGATTCTAACACCGACCTATCCATAACTGGTGAATCAGACTGGAAGAACTCTTTGTTTAGTCCGTGCACGTACAGATGTGGTTCCCTCAAGTACAATCCTATTGTTTGAATAAGTTAAGATGAGCCTTATATTATCACTAGTATTGTTATCAAACCATGATTAATTTAGGAAGTCCAATTTTGAGTACCTACGTGGATTGAAGGTCACTAAAATTTGATATTATATAACATTGTTTTTCAACTTGGGCTTCACCATATATATCTCAGGCTCCGTAAAGCAATTTAAAAATATTATTCATTTGTTTTTTACACTATAAATTAGCATAATAAATTATTAAGCTTTCCTGAAAATTGAAAAATGACACCTACTCACTGGAATCGAACCAGGTACTTTTGGCTTAACCCATGAGCTATCCATAAATCGTTCCGTACCCATGGTCATTATTCACTCATATTTTAAGGCAGAATCTAAGATGGACGTACGGAAATCGTCAGTTACAAATGTGTTGTTTTATTAAGATCACGAGCTATCAGATAAAGCAGCCACCTTCAACTCAGTAGCTGGCTTAATTCTGCCATTAAAATTAACTTTGTAAATAAACAAATTATTTATGGCAAAAATAATAATAATAATAGCTTGAAATATAAATTAAACGTTTGGTTAAATTGCTCGTATTTACTTAATTAATATATATATTTTTTAATTATACCTTTGATTTAATACGTGACTTAATGATACGTAGATATATGTATATTAACAGCATAAGCTGCATATATATATATGTCACTTAATATAATTCTTAGTTCTCTTTTTACACAATTTCATTAATATTAATTTAAATAATATACAAATGCATTAATAAGAGCGTGTATCAATCTACTAATACAACTGGATAGAACTAGCTCAAAATAGGGGTAGATGGCGTACTTTTGCAAGTGCAGTAATGAATTTTCGAGCTTCAAATTCAATAGAATAATACTCGGCACAGATTTATCTGACTACCAAACCCTTCCTTCACCACTGGCAAGACATCTTGTGAATGTGAGGAGTGCCAGGCCTCCACCGTGGTTCGGATTCCACGTTAAACTGTAGGTCCTCCATTTCATCTCACAATCACCCTATCATTACACATTAGCGTAAGTGCGTATAGCCCGAACGGGTAGTAAGACACGGTGCTAATAATAATAATAATAATAATAATAATAATAATAATAATAATAATAATAGAGTAATACGTTGGTAGATAAAAAATTATTTGAATGTGTAGGTAAATAAAATAATATATTTAAACGAATAATATATACAACTTTTAACTGTCTAACAAGTAATGTATATTTTATTAATTACAGTTATCACAACGTTTACTAACGGCTTAATATACTGTTAGGATGAGAGAAAATTATTTAGCGGAAATGTACTTGCATTTTCATGGAGAGGGCATTGGGTAACTACTGTGATAAAATATATGTGAGCCACTAACTCCCATTGCACTTGGCTAAGAATTCACATCTGGTTCCCGACAAACCGGTATGTTGCGAGCTTGACGCCATAGACCTTTTACCTCCAGTGCGGGTAAATATGGTTGTTAAACAAACGTATGCTACCCTTTTGGATACCTGAGGCTTCTTATAGTATTGCCCATATAGTTCTTGTTTTTATACCTACCTTAAAGGCGCCATCTATTTGAAGAGCGATATACTAACACTGCAGTATTTCTTAAAGGAATAGAAGTTCTGAAGTTTAAAAAACATTAACATAAACCTCAAATATCTTAAAATGTTCTGTTGTAGTCCTATTGAATATTGACTTTACTATTCAAGGAAAGGTTTATTTATAATTTAATCATTTACTTTGATCTTAGAAGCTAATATCTCACACGAACGTTATTATAAGCTAACTAGTTTAACCTTTTATTATATTATTCTTTCAACTACACCAATTAAAATTTAAGTCTTTTAATCCTATAAATATAACTTCCAACTTCATTTTGCCGTGAGCTATATTTTAAAACAGTAAACCACTTCTTCTTAACTAACGCGAATTTTCTTGACTTCTGAAATGTGTTTCAGCGCTCCGGTACAGGCAACCTCCTTCAGTGCATTTTATTAGTCATCCGTTAAGAGTAATGGTTCTCCTACCCCCCGCCCCCTCACCCTCTACGATTCCTCCACGATATAAGGAGGTAAAATCCCGTTCTAAGACTTTGAAATGGGTTCCCTTAACTTCTGCGTGCTGTAGTTGGTAGCTCTGGGTATCGGCCCGCCATATCGAACGAGTTGATCTCTCTTTTGATAGCCCTTAAGATGAAGTAATACCAGTCTGAAAGGTCCAAAACACGCCATAACGTCGGGTCAAGCCGATATGCACGCGAACTACCACGTATTAAAACAAAACCCGAATTGTTTGCTTTTGTTAACGTTTTAGGCTTTCGTTTAGTTTATTATAACATATTGATGAAGCATGACTAACAATTCAGAGACACGCTTTGGTGGCCGAATAATCTAAGGTGTCGATCTCGTGTTGGGCTGGCTAGCTAATGACGGGAAGATTGGGGTTCTAATCCTAGTCGGGTCTAATGAGTATGGTTTTTCTTGAATGGTTTCCCACTTTCCTTCCACGCAAATGTGGGTATATTACCTCCCAAATTATTCTTTCTTCATTACTATCCCATATGAGTAATTATCATATATATGCGTAAAACCAGAAGAGGTAGTAAGTCGTGATAATAAAACAATATTTAAAAATACAATATTTATTTTATCTTGTAGAAAAGTATATTTTATACAATGCCACGAATATTTCTAACCAAGTGTATTTGTTTATTGTTGTTTGCATCGTATTATAATAAGCTGCATGGTTATGTGAAGGTCACGGTTCAAGTCTCAGCTGTGTACCTTGGAGGGTAGTTTTTCATTGTGATTTATCACTTTAGTTTTCCTATTTCCTCTCCTCGATAATGAGATTAAGTTTAATCTAGACCACTGTAAATAGAATACTACATTTAAGGCCTCTTTTACTTGACAAATTAAGTATAGTACACTTCGTAAATATCTTTCAAGGCCACTATCTGCAAAATGAATGGAATATATTCGTGCAAAATGTATATTGATTGTCTTTTTCCTTTTACATTTGAGCTCTCGTTCTCGGAAAATGCCCAGATCTTTAGTAAATGAGAAAAACTATATATTATTACTTTTGAAGTTTCGTTGATTATTTACACAAGGAACCACGGTACAGTTTGAAAATTTTCTTATGGTTTAAAAACATAGGCCTATATAATTAAAATTGAATAACATAAGTAAATACATAAACAAAATATCTAAAAAACTGATTGTCCAACAATACCTTGTTATTAGGTGGTATTGAGGTTAAGTCTTACTATTCTATATATTATTTCTGTTTTCAACAGTCCTTTTTCTCAACTAATACAAAGCCTACAGCGATGAATATGGTGTCAGTGAATAGGTTTTTTACCGAATTCTGACCTAGTATAATCAGTTTGCGTTAAAACACATTGTTTGTTAAAATTTAAATTAATAAAAAAATATAACAATATTTTTGTATCAATTATCGAAAAAAAGCTTTTTTTGATAATACACATCGCTGAGTATTTAATTTCAGCAACCCAACAAAATACTAGATCTTTGGGAAGGGGGGGCGGGAAGGGAATGTTGAATGTGCGAAAGTTTCGCAAGGGTTTACTGGTTAATTATTATTCTTGATAGTAAAAAGCGTGGTAATAAAAATACAGCTCTATTTTATAGCTATAAAAAGCTATAAAATATAATAAGCTAACTACATTTAAAACACACTACTAGATACTTCGTTTGTAATCTTAGTCACATAAAATACATTATTACATTAATTACTAATAAGGGTAATTAAAATACCTGGCAAAACACTCAACACACGACTAATTGCCGAGTGACTTAAGCAATTATATAATTAAACTCCTCCAAGTGGCTCTACGTTTATATTCTATTTACATTGTTTTAGAGTCTTGACTATCTTCCTAGTATCTAACTCGTTAATATCCTTGTTAATAAAGGCAATATTAAAAAAAAAATTGTAGGACGAAATCGTACAAACTTTATCATATAATGTATTACAGTTTGGAGCAAAATTTTCAAAAATAGGCTTTCATTAGACTACTCTCAAGTAGGGTTTCCTCAGAAAAACAAACATAACATTTTGTTAATCACAATAAACACTTTTAATAAATTTCAGGCGAATTCTTATATCATTTAAACAAAATCCAAATTCAAAAATTCAATTATTTAGAGACAACCCTCAAAGTCTCATAATTTTATAATACATTTTTATTCATCATAAAAAACAATCTCAAATACCCATTTTTAACTAAATCTTAAGATACATTTTCGAACATTTCTAAATTTTATAAAAGTTTTCATCAAAAAACCATCCTTAAATTAATGTATTCTATAAACCATTATTTATAATTTAAAATAATCAGCAAATAACAATATTAAACAAAATCTTGAGTTATTTTCGAATTTTTCAAAAATTTGCTATTAATGAACAACTATTAATTTTTATATATAAATATTTAATATATAAAATTGTTTACAACGTAAGAAACTTAAAAGTTGCCCATTTTGAACCAGATCATTACAGCAATTCTTCAAAATATTCTGATTAAAAAAATTAGTCATCGGTAATTTACCCTTAGTATTAGAACTAGGGTCTAAATCATAAAAAAAATAACCTCCTTAGTTACAGCCCTATACGATCTTAATATAAAGTTTGAACGAAATCCATTCGTGGCCAGGAACAGAAATACAAGCAGGCAGACAGATATAAGGACAGACGGAAATGGTAAAATATTATTTTCTAGGTTCAAGCTTACATAAAACGTGAAGATTCATTATAATCTCGAACTCGATTTCTTTCACAAAACAATACTTTCTTTTGAAAAGATAAATTAAAATGGTAACCACTTTAATTTATTTCATTCACCTTTTTTTGCTTATTTCTCTAATTTATTTATTTTTTCACCTGTATGATTTTCTATTTTATTAAAATAATTTGATGAAAACTATTTTTTTACAAACAATTTTCCACCTATTTATACTTAGGCACTAGGTATGGCAATTTTATTTGGTGGTTTTCTAAACCTAGTTGATTTGTATCATCTTAAAAATCATTTAGTTTTTTTTAGGTATCATGATTCAAAACTGTCATTTAAAAAATAAATATCACAAGTAGTTTGCATCCTTATTGTTAGGAAATGATTATTTGAGTAAGTACAGCTTTCAGTGATACGCCACCGTGACCTTGTGATATAAAGTGTTATTATTGTTATTGTACTTAATCACTGTTGACTGGCAGATAAGGGTTCGAATCCTAGAAGAATGCACTGTGTATTTTTCATCACCATTTCCATGTTTATAAGGAATACTTTTCTCCGAGTCAAATTTGTCATTTACATCTCTTTTATGAAGTAGTTCGTCCTCCAAATATTTTTTGCCACGTACTTACTGCTTTTTTGGGAACTATGAATTTTACATTAATGATAAGATCCTGGACTTTGATGACCTTAAAATGATATACAAATTACATACAAAACTACCCCAAAGTTCTACAAAATATTTTCAAATCTGAAAAAAAAAATCTTTAACCAAACCCTTAATGAATGCACACGAATAAATCAAACACACTATGTATAAACGAAAACTAAAAACATACACGTGATTAAAAGTTTTTAACAAATAAACTCTTGTATTCTTCTGAATATAAGATTGATCTGCTTCAGAATTAATAGCTACCACCTCTCGATGTAACCCTCTCCAGCGTAATTATTTCATTGTATTAACAGATTGTGTAGCTTTCAAACATACAAGCAAAGAGGAGGATATAATGTTCATTGTCTTCCATATCTTCTCATTCCAGTAACTGTGTCATTAAGAAATGTATGTTTTTATATTCATACATTAATAAAATATAGATTGTATTTTAAAAAGATGTTTATTCAACATAAATGCCTAAAATGTAATTTAAAATGTCTAAAGTATATTAAAGAATGCCTAAAAATACCCCCAAAAATGATGCAAACCAAGAAATAATAGCCTGAAAGTCTAAAACGACCAAAATCTACCAAAAAAATACCTATTAAAAAGTTAAACAATCAGGGGATCATGAACAGAATGTGAGCAGAAATGAGCATTGTCTGGGATGAAAATAAATAAATAAATGACATGTTATTAAAATCTGGGCCTAATAGTGATAACGATAACCAGTTAAGACGAGAATGACAACTTTTTTCTGCCTTCATAAGCGGTGCAGGTTATTAAGTGGATGTGATACGCGGTTTAAGACTTCAATATTTTCTGGTTTAGTTCGCCGGTCACGGGAAGGTCTAGTTTATAACTGTGCCAAATGTTATTGGGTGGTTTTTACTAAATGGTTTCCAACTCTTTCTTCATCCGAATGTGTGTAAATTTCTTCTAAAATTATATCTTCCTTATTCTTACTGCATTAGTGTAACTATTAGGAAAGCCCGAACTGGTAGCAGCACACATATCACATTAAAAATAAATGGTATCGTGCACTGGGCAAAATTTTTCCATCTTTTATCTTAAAATTGACATTTAATAAAAACTCCTAAGAATTGTGAAACGAAAAAATAGGTGTATATATATTGTTATTTATTTAGCACCGTGTCTTACTACCCGTTCGAGCTATACGTTTAAGTACTAATTACGCTAATTGATTAGGAATTAGGGATGTTGGATAGAGAGGAAGTGAACCCGCATGGAGGGAGGGTGGAAACAATTTAGGAAAAGACAACCCCAGTTCACTCGAGTGAGATTCGAATCATGATCTACCCGTCATCAGTAGTCTAGCTCAACACGAAACTAGTGCGTTGGCTATCTACGCCACCTAGGTGGTTTATACATTGTCGTAGAAACACTACACCAAAGTTCATAAATTAAATAATAAACACTGTTACTTATTTACTCAATGGCAACAGGAACTAGGAATACTGTTACAGAAAAAATAACAAAAGAGAAACATCTTTCCCCACCAAAACGCATAGGAATAAAATTCATTCAAAGATTTAAACTAAAAACTATATATATATATATTTGCTTATAGCTAAGAAATTACTAGTTTTATAAACATATATTTCAAATAAAAGATTTGTATCTTCAATAGTACTACAACTTTACAATTATAAGTTATTTCGTGTACTCAAATAGTTGCAGAGAAATGATGAAAATTGTAAAACCTATCCCATGTGAAGTACCCATAAAGAAATTCTAATGAGAAAATGAAAACTTCCATCTTGTTTATAGTGAGAAACAGCATCTGTACATAAAATATAATCAAAATTGTTAGAGTGAATTCTTGATAAATGAATTTTTCTCTTTTTGCCCTTCAGTAAACTACCCTTAAATCTAGGGTTAGAGATATAATTCCAAAAGTCCCTTGGGGGAACTTTATGAAGACCCCCAGATACCAAGTTTTAGCCCAATCGGTATAAGAATTTAGTCTTTAGCCCAAGGCACATATAGACAGACAGACAAACGGCATTGCAAAAACAACTTTTTGTTTTTAGGGGGTCATGAAAGGTCAACAAATATCAAAATCTTGAGTTTGACTTTTTGATGATCACTATATTTTCTCTCCGAGGTGTCAAGAGAAAGCAAAAAGTATGCTAAACGCACAAATAATTGTTTTTAGATATATTTTATGTAACTAGTAGTAAGTCTATAAACACTAATGCATGATAAAATAATATTTTAAGTCGAAACTTAAATATCAAAAAGAGGTAGGTGGGGACGGTACTAAGTTGGATCTAACACTATATCGCGAAGCGATTCTTGCAATCCTCTCGTTTTAATGACTTGATGGGGGTGGTGGGTAGTTAGGACTGTTTTAACGGTGGCCACTATCGCAATGACAGGCCCCAATTACTAGACATTACAAACCCACCTTTATCGTCCTAGTCCCACAAAGATAGGAGTGTGGGGAGGTGGGGGTGCCAGATTACCCTCTTCCCCCAACCCTCCCACATTTTCGTCCTCGCTTAGCGAGTCGAGTCCTCGAGTCTTTACAATATTTTTAAGCGTTCAGATAGTTACATTTAACGTGTGTATTTGAACCATTTTAAAGGTTGGATGGAAATGAACGCTATTAAAGGTAAATATTTTGGTGGTGCTTATAACAAAAAACCTTTTTAGAAAAAATAAATAAAATACGTCTCTAGGAGATGTGTTTAGTTTTATTTTCTACTTATAATTATCTCAAAAATCCTTGAATATCCATCATGAGCATAGTAGCATTTAAACAGGAATTTTTAATCTTTATTTGAAAAGTTTCTATTAAAACACCATGATGATCATGACAGGTATTTAAGATTTATTTATATCAGTATCTCATGAAGCAATACCCGCTTCGGTGACCTCGTGGTCTAAGACGCTGCTCCAGCAGTAGACTATACTACCGATTATGGGAAGATCGAGCTTCAAATTTTGGTTGGGTTTACTGAGGGGGACTTATACTAAATGATTTTCCACTTTCCCTCCACGCAAATATGGGTACTCTTTCTATAAATATAACCTTCTTAAGCCCTAAAACCATAAGCGTACAATCCGAACGGGTAGTAAAACTAAGTACTAAAATAAAAATAAAATCACTAGGTTTTTTTTCGAAAGGGTATTTGGTTATGAAAGCTGTATAAATATTTACCCTAGCTTTTGTTTCTTTCTTACCCAACTTGATTATCGAATGGTAACAAAATAGGTAGCTTTAAATATGTTTTTAATCAATAACTAATTCAAAAATCATGAAAGTTGCTAGCTATAATGCGTTATTGAACGATTTTAAAACCCACATTGGTGTGTTACGCTTACAGAGGCGTGAGGCTCATTTATTCCGATGTAATAATAAAATTCAATGTGGAAAAGATTTTGAAATTTGGAGTTTAATATAAAGTCTTAAGATCAACTAGTATATAAGATATAAAAAAACTCTGGATTGAGTAACAAATTAGAATGGATTGACAATTAGAGAAGTTCACTATATTTCCATCATAGTATGAAAGAGTTAAGAGCACAATAGATTAATATAATGCACACATATATAACACATTAAAATAATATAATATAAACTTATGAGTTAAAGTCAAGTGTGAACTTAAGGCAGAAAAAGACAGATTAGATATAGATTATAAATAGAAGTTTATAAATTAGCCGATGTAGCGCCAAAACATGTCTAGCCTTGGTTGGAATGTGCCAGCATTTAAGGAACAAAGGGATTAAAGAACAGATAAGAATATAATTAAATGTATATTCAACCTAAATTCTTACTTCACTTTTCAATATTTGCTAATTTATAAACTTCTATTATCCTAACCTATATCTAATCTGTCTTTTTCTGCCTTAACTTCATACTTTACTTAAACCTATACATATATTGTTTTATTTCATTAATTTGTATTTGGTTTAATAGATACTTTTAGAGAAGGAACACTTACTTGTACAAAGCTTACGCAAGTCCTGCTTCCCCTAGCAACAACTCATAAGACGCTAATGGATTTCTTAATAACTTGATTTGCAGCTCTATGAGTAGTAAGCAACAGCGTTTGTATATAACATGCAATAAACAAAAACCTACTGAATTTGTTTCAACGAGATTGACTTTCTAATATATTTCATTTGAAGTTGGAAATAAGATAGATAGACTCAGCTGGGCTTTAACACAGCCTATCCGAGTTAATCTGAAAGAACCATTGATCAGGGAACCAGACAGACACTTTGAGGAGATTCTGAAACTTTATGGTACATACATTTTGAAAAACTCGTATATTTCAACTGATTTTGATCAAGTTAGGAACTCACATGGAACTAAATTTATATCTAACATGATGTGCCCTATCGTACATTAAGTAATTCTATAATTTCCCTATCTTTACTGTCAAAAAAAAAATATATATATATATATATATTAAAATTTGTTGATGATTATAACTGTGGCTGTGTACTGATAGTCTCAAGGGCCCTTGTGAGGATCCTTGCGTTATCACCTTGACAATAAATCAACACACTTGTCACGCACTTATGATGAAAGACTCCACTAGATTATTCCAATGGCTAACAATCCTTAGGACCCATTTTAGTGGCTGCATGGTTGAGGGCATCACTCTAACAATAGACTGAACTGCCGATAACGGGGATATAGTGGTTAGATCCCAATCGGGTGTACTAAATGTAGTTTTTTATACAATTCCTCCCCTCCCCACTCTCTCCTCGCAAATTCGGGTACACTTCCTTCAAATTAACCTTCCTCATCCCTAGCCAATACATAGGAGTATAATTCAAACGGGTAGTAAGACGTGGCGATAAAAGAAATTTACTGCAGTGCTACTATCTACCACCTATCTTAGAAACTATGTTTAGTACCATCTATTTACTATCCCTCATTAAAGTGAATAAGTGCTATGTGAGTAAAGGTAAGTTTCTATGCTCTATGGTGGTCTAGGGGTAAGGTGTCGGACTTCTATTTTGGGGATCCGGGGCTCAATCCTCGGTCCCGGCACAGATTTATCTGATTGCCAAACCCTTCCTTCACCTCTGACAAGACGTGTATTAATGACAACATGTGAATGTGTGGAAGGCCAGGCCTCCACCGTGGTTCGGATTCCACGTTAAACTGTTGGTCTTCCATTTCATCTCACAATCACCCTACCACTACACATTGGCATAAGCGCGTATAACCCGAATGGGCAGTAAGACGCGGTTCTAATAATAATAATAAGGGTCTAATAATAATAATTCTATGCTCTAGTAGAGGAAAAATAACTAAAAAACATTTGCTAGTCAAAACGCAGCACCAATGTTGCGTAAGGACGTACTAATGAAGTATTCCCTTCATCCCTTGATCCAAGAAAGTAGTAGGGGTACATTGACATACTTGGTGTCAATTTGGCTGTATATATACTTCTTCACGTTCTTGAGGATGTAAACTGATGAGGGTATATGGCAAGGTGACGATGCATAAATAGGTAGCTCGTAAGGCGCCTATAGTTGAACATATATTTTCAAATGATAGAAAATCCCGTATCTGACGCTATTCAAACTATTTATTTAATTAATGAGTTCTAGTATTGGTACTGACTGTACTCGTTTATTCATTTTATAGTAATAGTATGAGGTGGTTGAGTTTCATGGCAATGCCTCAGCAGCAGGATAACGTGACCAAAACAATGTGGCAACATATTTTTTTGTTTATTTTAATATTACTATTAAAACCAAGGTTATTAATGACCTATTCCTATAGGTATGGACGATAAAGGTTTTTAAAATCAATACACCCGAATACATGGGGGGAGGGAGGAGATAATGGGAAACCACACCAATATATTATCACATTTGTAAAACGCCCTAAGGAGCACTTGATCAAGATTATAGCCTGAATCTCCCCATTAATAGCACTCTATTATAGTACGAGTTTGACGTCTTAGACCGTTTAGTTCCCCTGTATGTGTCAATAGCGTGGATGGAGGCTAATTAAACCAAAGTTATAAAATTCAAACGGTAAAAATTACCATCTGTAAAAATGCTGAGATTAGAACGTAACTCTCCCCTCCACATGCGATTCAGATATTGTGTATTTGACGACCTAGGTCACGTGACCACGAATAAGTTACCACCGGTGCACCTTACTAAAGCCTCTTGTGTCAGGGTCAGGCATACCAACGTTCTCTTTGTTACGCAGATGTAGAAATATAACTATTATATTTAAGGTGAGGTTGAAGCGATGTCAATTTCAATGTAATATTTTTGATATAAATATATAAACAAATTTTGGCTCAAAAGAATTAAAATAATTCTCCAGTAAAAATATAGATATTAATTTTTTTCACATAGTAATATCAACAATTATTGTTGAATATCAATCAAGGGTGTACTGAAATTTGACTACTTTTTATCTTCATTTAAAATTTTGGTATCTAATGACGCTCTACTCATAGCAGATATTCAAGATTTGTTGATATTATCAAGTGAAGAAAATTAAACTCTAGGTTTATACTGGACCAATATTCTATTTATTTTGGCAAAAAAAAAAAAATTGTTATAAAAACTGCACAAAAAAGAAACTGCCATTAACTCTCCATCCCTTTCACCCCACCTTAACGAGTTAATACATTTCTGTGTGGTTTAAACTTATTTGTGGAGGTATAGTTCGGATTGAGTTGGGAGCACGCTAGCAGCTCGTTTCTTGATGGTTAGGGATCTTTAAACCTCTCCTGCCACTGTGACTTGGCACGAATCTCTGTAATGAGTAATAGCGGTGCTTATCGCTTGAGGTGGGGAGTGGGGTGGGGAGGAGGGGTGCTAGTGCTAGCAAAAATAGCACATGTGCAAATTTATGAGGCGGAATTTATACAATCTTACCGAGTTTGTGTGATCTGTGATTTATCCCCAGGGCTCTACTATAATATTTTGGGGTGAAGTAAAGGGTTGTTTTACCTGGGGTGACTTTTGATTGAGATGGGGTGGAAGGCTAAGTGATAAAAGGCCAATGTTTTTGCTCTATATTTTAACTAGACATATTTTATTTTATTTGATATAAAAACTGCATGCACACTGACCTTTTCTGGTGTTTTCTTTCAGCCCACTTTAAGGTATCTAACTGAAAATGCAGTATTGTTTATTTTTAACTTACAGTTGACCTCTTTTGAAGCCCTTTAAAGGTTTTTTCCCATCAAAATTTTGGAGTTGTAGGGGCTATGAATTCTATAAGACTCCGAATACCTATTAAAATAAGAATTTAGGAGGAATATCAACACATATTATTAATTATAATGTCGGGAGGGTTTGGACCCCTCAAAAAATCTCAACCCAGTGCTCTTCAAGCCCGTTCAATAGTTCCATTGATTAGATAAGTCACTATCGCATCTAATTACTGAGTTAAGAGTTTGGGGTTAGATTACTTGCTGAGCCAAACTTTTTATCTTTGAGTTAATTGGGGTCTCCCCTTTTTCACAGTGATGTATCAGTGGCCGGTAGATCAAGTATGTTCTAAATTTAAGCTATTTTGTAAGTAATGGGCTGAAATGATTACATTGTTCGTATATTGGGCGTTAAAAACAGCTAATAATCAAAATGATAACCAGCCCGTATATTCGGCCAATTTTGGAAAAATCTTACAAATTGATTGGAATGAAAAATCATAACTTATAAAATGCTTATATTTATAAACGCCTCAAACTTCTATCCACCTTATTGCCACCCCGTCAGTGTAAATATGAAGTTAGCCTGGACGACTATTGAAACGTGGAACACGTGGAAACTATTTTCAATTTCTAAAATTGTTTGACATCATTTGAAACAAATTAATTTAATTAGAGCATTTAATGAAAACAAATGTTAACGTATTAGTTTTAAAAAGAGGCTCATATAAAATTATTGGCTAAATTTGTATTTGGGAGCAAATACAATTTATTATAATTTCATATTGTTTGATGAAGAATGACGTCAAACAAATGACGCAGTTGTGTATAGTTGGTAATGCGAGGTGAGTTTAAAAAAATTATACAATTTCAGAGGCATGCACTCGATTTTTATGATTTTTTAATACATTTTATTGTGTGGTTAACCGCAAAGCTATTGGCAACAAAACAGGTAACATCCAAATGAACAGTTATAAATATTTAACTAACAAACTTCTGAAATCACTCCAGTAATAACAAACATGGATTTATTTACTAAAAACCGAAGATGTAGCCTTTAGTCCCAGACATATGACGTTTAAAAAAAATCGTATTGCAACTATACTAATATTTATTTGAATATTGAAGTGTGATTTTTTTTAAATTCACACACAACTTTGTCAATGCGGATAAGTAATGATTTTTTTTAACTTTCCTAAAAGCATGGAGTTAAAAAAATCAGTGAAGCGTTATTTATAATTAAAATAACAAACAAAAAAAGGTGTTTCCTTTTCAATTTATTCAATTATATAAGGGGAAAAATGTTGGATAAAAACGAAAGTTTAGTGGGTATGGATATTTGTAAGACGTGGAGTATCAGGAGTGACAGGCAAACTAATAGGGTCAACTACTCAATGTCGTGTCGTTATACAAAGTGTTTGGAAAATCACAACCCAAACTGGGCATATAGCTTGTTTGAACTAAAAGTAATAACACACACTTACATACGGAAAACTTTATAATACTATTAAATTGTGTTCAAAGTCTTGGCGTACAGCGTCGAGATAGCAAAGCTGTCAAGCATGCGTGTACAACAAGTTGCATAGGAGCTACGGGCACGGTACTGCACGTAATAATGGCAAGCACTTTCTTTGATGTAGGACTGTTAATTATGACCCTCAGAACGTATTCCCATTTCTAGATGGACTGGTCTGGTTATTTGAAAACATATATTTTTACTTTCTAATGTAAAGAAAAAATAATTGAATCGCGAAAAAAAAAACCTACCTCAAGATTATAGAGAATATTGACATATTTTGATGTGCTCCGAACCCAAAAATGTGTATCTGGACATTTTGTGTGTCCCTCGGTTTGTCTGTCTGTACCTAGTGCCAAAACTGAGATGGTTTAATGTATTTTGTTCAAAATAAGTATTTAAACATTTTATGGTGTTACTTTCATGCTTTTAAAAAAATATATATGATAAGGGTTGACTACTGACTAAACTTTTTGAAACGTTTTAATTTTTTGGAAAATGGCTCTAACAGTTTTCTTGATGTTTGACAATATTTGGGCTTAAAGGCACAAATGTTATAGTACATTCACATTTTATTATAATATTTGTGCTTTTAATTCTAGTAATTATTTCCGAACATCAAGAATTGAAAAGTTCCTCGGGATACTAAACAAGACGTATTATAAAATTTCTAATAATTTTGTTTAAAATATATATCTGGGGTGTATTTAACATTACAAATAATACTGTATACTTATTTTTTGGGAGAAATTTCGCTTAAGGGTAGTTTACCAACAAATACTTTTTGAAAATTATATTTTTCTCGAAAATTGTTCTAAGATTTTGTTTGAAATGTGTATCATAGTAATATTTTACGTGATGAATATGACTGTATACATGTTTTTCAGGGAAAAAAAGGATTTATAGGTAGTTTACGTATGATTATTATTTTTTAAATTAAAAACATTTCAAAAATGGCTTTATCATTTTAAAAAAAATGGACATCAGTAAGGGGAAAAGGGTCATACGAGGGCAGACAAAGAGCTAATTAACTCGAACAAAGGGCCAATTAAGGGCTAGGGGGG